>MQRK01238912.1:1651-11863 GCA_001938485.1 Girardia tigrina | reverse complement strand
TCTTTTTGTTCAATTGTTTCTTATTACCAAATAAAGATATTTATATACACGTGTTATATGTTTTTAAAGCTCTTGAAATGCTCTATCACAATATATATTAAAACTTCTAATTAGTCGTTAATATACCCTAATTTCTTGTGTATAACCCGCGGGTTATATGAAAAAAAAGTAAGTTTTCCCGAAAATTCGAGGATGTGGGTTATACTTTTCATATAAATTTTTGATATTTTTAATGTGCGGGTTATACATTGGTGCGGGTTATATGCAAGAAATTAGGGTAATTTTTATGGTCTTTTAGAAAAATCATGGAAAATCGTACTGCACAAAATTGGTTCAAAAGGTTCAACAAAGCGACATTGACCTCGGAGACAGTGCACATTCAGACCGACCTATCACCGTAGATTCCAGAGCAATTCGTGAAGCCGCCGAGACAAATCCGTCAATAAGTACTCGCAGATTGTTGGCCGAACTCGATATTCCTCAAACATCCATTGTACGACACCTTCACGCTCTTGGCAAGGTCAATAGATGATGTCGAGAAGTGTCTCATGAATTGACACAAATTCAAGCCGAAAAGCGTTTCGAAACTTGTCAAAAAATGCTTGAAAATCCGCGCGATGACTGTTTCATCCGTTGAATTGTAACTTGCGATGAAAATCGGGTTTACTTCAGTAATCCAGACCAATAACATCAATGGTTGGATCCCGGACAAATAACGAAACCGGTAGCGAAACGAGATCGTTTCTCACGAAGGCACTTAAATGTATTTGGTGGAATTTCGAAGCCGTGATTCACTTTGAGATGATACCAAATGATCGTACCATCGACGCTGACCTTTACTGCGTCCAACTTGATCTAATGTATGCATCACTTGGCGAAAAATACCCCGCTTTGATCAATCGAAAGCGAGTTCTTCTATAACAGGACAATGCAAAACCGCACACTGCCAAACAAACAAAGGAAAAAATCAAAAATCTCGACTCCTTTGAACTTCTTCCACACCCAGCGTATAGTCCAGATCTTGCGCCATCCGACTATTACCTTTTCCGCTCTATGACATACTTTCTTTGTGGTCGCAACTTCAATAATCTGGTCGAGGTCGAAAACGGGTGTCACCAGTTCTTCGCTTCTAAGAACAAGGATTGGTACCGCAGCGGGATCGCACAACTTGCCCATAGATGGGTTCAAGCTATAGATTCAAATGGCCTCTACTTTGAAACTTAAATGTTTTTTATTGGTTGTAAAATTATGTTTAAATTTTTAATAAAAAATACGAAAAGACTTTTGGTTCACCCAAATAGAACATTCTCGTTTTCATTATTTATAAAATCTTCCAATTCCTCTTCAGAAATACAATTAGCTATTTTCATTATAAAATCAAGCAGAACTATAGACGATAAAGTCATTTTAGCTTTCTAATTTAACATAGAAGTGTAAGGATCCATTTTGATAGCTTCATGTTATGTGGTATTTATACCCAATTGAACGATGTGTAGTCCAAGACTCCATGAACTAGTCTTAGTATCTCGCATCCAAGTAATTAAATAATTCTTCAATGTAGAGTTACTTCGTTCTACTGAGTCTTAACTTTGAGGATGTCGTAGTCTACCAAGAGATCCAAGTTCTTTTTTAACAGTAGCTATAAATTCTGTTCTATTTTAAATTGAGAGTTTTGACTTTAAATTGAATTTTTTAAAATATTTTAATTGAATATTTTTGCCGAATTAATGAAGTTGGTTGTCAAATATACGAACTTGGTTCATTACACATACAAAATTGTCGTGAATAAAAGGTTTTGGGAACCATAGTTGTTTTTTTTGTAAAATAAAAACAAAATATTTAATAGGTACTCCATACAGTCTAAATGACCGAAAATAATTTCTAATGCGAGAGATATTTACAAAAAATATTCATACTTTCTTCTTGAAAATATAAGTGGTATCAAACTATTAGAACGAAAAGAAATTCTAATATTATTAATTTAAATGTTTTAAAAGAATGGTCGAAGGTTCACATTGAACACATCGAAGAGCTTAGGTTATGTATCACTTATCTACTTCTTTTACTTAAAATATTTTCATGATTTTCTTGAAAGTTTCTTTTTTGGCCTTCTCTAAATTATCGGATCGTTATGTATGAACAGGACCTTGTGAAAAATATTAAACGAATTTAACTTACAGCAAATAATGAATTTCTTATTTACATTTATTAAACTCATATTACTAAAACACAAAATCTTTTTATAAAAAATTACTTCAAATCAGTGACAGAACGGCTGGTCGGTAAAGATTTATTAGTGGACTTGATCGTTCCTTGTTGACTTCCAATGTCCATCAACTTAAATTATTAAATATAAATAAATAATTTCATAATGAAATCAATGGACAACTTTCGTGTGAACATTTGCTGCACATCCGCGATGCTGAAGTGGATTACTTGCTGCGAATTTCGTATTTCTTTGAAATTTGGACATTCCAACTGAAAAATATTTATGAGCTTCTGGGGGAAGGATTCCAGTTATTTTCTGAAGTTTAAAGATACATAAAACGTTTTGGTATATCAGATATTATTTTTTCACCAAAGAAAATAGTAAAATGATTCATCAATATGGAATTACACTTAGTCCATAATTTATACAATATAATTGAATTGTGTGGAGTGACAACAGATTTCTTAAGCCTTGAACTTATATTACCCTTTGTAGTCTAATCGAAAATCTTATTTTTGAACAAATGAATTCACACTGGCTGATAATTTATGCAAGGAACTTGTGTCAGATGTATGAAAACAGTTGTATAAAATTTGCACTTTAACTAACGAATTCGATTCATCGATGCATTTAAACCATGAGAATCTGATTGAGTTTTCCTTTCATGTGAAAAATAGCAGCTGTAGGTAATATACAAAAATGGGATGAGTTCACAGAAATAAGACATTTATATTTTGAATTTTCTAAAATAATTGATCAACAATTCATCATTTGAAACCGGAATGGGCCACCTAAATTTATAATATTGTCTTGCACATAGCAAGGGATCATGTCCAAATTGTTTGAAGTGCAATCAGACTTACCAAGTTGCAGCTTCGACTGTAGATTTAGAACAGTTGAGCCAGAATGCATGGAATAAAAGAAAAGTATGATGCATGAATAGGAACTCTCGAGATATAGCAATGAAAATACAAAGAGTAGAAAATAAAAAGAATACTTTCCGCTGTTTTCCATGTTGACCAGTCCAGCTTTTGAAGAAATTTATTTCTCTTCAAAGACTTCAAATGAAAGAAAATTAGTGTGTCTCGAATTGAAACAATAAAGTGAATATCAAAAGATTTACTTGGTAAAAAGTTGGTACATTTAATTAGAAGCAAAATTATCCACGGGATACAATTGAAAATGGTAATGGTAATGGTAAAAGTATGCACTATTGATGAATGGTAATATGTATTACAATATCAGGAGAGCGACATATCATCCGGCCCCACTTGATCACTCCTAGTTACTATCCAAACGAAAGGACAGCGAAAGGAAGAACTAAATCGGCTAGTATAATAATAATATACATTCTTCTGTTGAATATCGTTTCGTCAAATCGATCGCGCATAAGGGAGGAAAAGTGGATCCAAATTGACCATATTTACCAACAGACGCACGTAAATCAATCACTGCTGTTAATTTTTATTAATACAGTATTATAGACGAAGCATTTTATTATAGAAAATAAGAAAATATATTTTAGCTATAGTCAAACTAATAAATAAAATGAATGAATTTGAGAGATCAAAACCGGTCAAAGGTCAGAGAGAGAATCCTGTTGGGAATGATGGAAACGTGTGCAGTTGTTTTAATGTGCTCGTATCTGCCTTGAATTTAAATTGTGGAAATCGAAATAAAAATTAGTTAATTTCGTCTGACTTATTTATTGAACGATACAAGTTATCCTAGCACAGATAAAAATAAAGAACATTAAATTCATCAATTAGATCATTTGAAGAAATTTGAAGGCAGTAAAAACTTTAAAGCATGACACAAGAAGTTTGCCATGATAATGAAGATCCATTGGATTTATAACCCGGCTCCGTATGTCCCGTTATAGTACGCGGAAGTACCGTTGGATATCTACATAGAGCTGGACGAGAAGAAGTAAAGTTCATGTGAAGAAGTTTTCGAAGGTTTGAACGATTTGGCGACCGACCGCTTGACGAAATGATTGAGTGTAGTCGGAAATTTTTAAGAAAGAAGTGGTGTTTTTTGGAGGAAACTATGGCGGCGTTGCTGAATGAAAGTCCCGACAGAAAGAAGACCGTGAACTCGGACGGGGAAGATGTGAAGTAGAGAGTATGCTATCGGTGTTATAAGCCGGATCACATTGCGAAATATCGTCAACTCGGAAACGGCCAGGAGAGTTTGTACACGCCAGCTTTCTCCCTTTGAAATTACAGGCGTCACCCAAAATGACGATTGATGTTAAAGATCAGTCGATAGTTGCATTAGTAGACTCCGGGTGTACGAAAACGGTTGTGAAAGTTGAGTTAGTTCATAATAACGTTGATTTTTTTGGCGAGGAGAGGATGGTTTTTGTGGACGGAAGGAACGACAGGGTGGGTTCTGGTGAAGTGCGTTTAACCATAGACGATGTGTCAAATAAAGTAAAATGTACAGTTATGAAGAATAAACCATATGACCTAGGAGTGTTAATCGGCATTGATATTATCGAGAGGTTAAGAGGGGTGAGAATCCATAAGGGCTCCATTGAATTCGGTGACATGGTTAAAGAAGTAGACAGCGGCTTCGGGTGCACAGCGACCCAAAAATTTGCATAATTTTTAGAAAAAGTTGAAGGAACACTAGGATCAAAGCTTATCATAAAAGTCGGTAATCTGTTTTGAGAGATGATAGATCGAAAGACGCAGTCTCGTTGACGATCCTAGAGAAATAGAAGAATATATGATATTTATTTGAGTATAACGGTAAATCAATAGGATGGATTCCTATATTCGAGATATTAACGATAAATAAGGATAAAATACGTTCAGTTTTCGACTTTGGGAATTTAAAAAGATGTGTGGACATTTATATCGGCTCAGTCGATATTTTTTTGAATGAGTTGCACAATTGACATCGTAAGGGTTCAATATTTTCCATGTTCGACTTTTCAGAGTTATATATGCAGGTACGGGTTTACAAGTACATGTAAAACAATCAATTATGTATTATTAATAATAAGCAATAAGCCTTGACCAGAATGGGATTCGGAATAAATTTCAGGAAGGTTTTAAATTCTGACGCGAGAATTCGAGACCATACCGATTCGTAAATAGACGATATTTTCGTGAATGAAATCGCGATTTCCATCGATGAGGTTGAGGGATTTTTGGAGGAATTTGTACTAAGATGCATTAATCCAAAGGTCTTTCGACAGATAATGTAGGGTTGAGAATCTACACAAAACGGTGTTTAGTGAGGTGGATGAGGGATAATCGAGTAAGGAAGGCATTGTATACTGCGTCCATTTCGCGATGTGAGTTGTATTCGTTATGAGGAAAATTAGTAAGCATACGTCACATGGTGGGTATTCTTCATTCCGTTTGTTTATATTTGAAGCGTTTCAATGAATAAAAATGAGAAGATAAAGTCAGATACAAGTAATTTGAGAAAAAGAAGTGGGTACTGAGACGGGACGGGGAAAGCAACATGTCCAGTGGGACTGGGGCGTAGATATTGGTGAAGAAGGAGTTATATGATTGCGATAAGTACGGTGCTTGAAGTTAAGCATCATATATTTGAAGATACGTCGTGGCTTAAAAAAACAGATGATTCCAAAAATATCAATGTGATCGAACTGGAAACAGTAGTGAAGAGCTTAAATTTATGTATCAAGTGTTGGTTAAAGAATTATAACAGTAAAATCAGATAATCAGTTGCATCTTGAATGACTAACATTTTAGTAGATCGTGCAAAGTTGAGTACAATGGCTTTTAGTAAGTAGCTGAGTAAAAGAAGACTGTCAGTCATTAGGAACTATGCCAACGATACTGGAGTGAGGAGAATAAAATATTTGTGAAACAAACTGGAAATCGGAGTGCCAGAGGAGGCTATCGCGAATTTAATTTCGAAATGTAAGAGATGCCAATCTATTGAACTCACACCGGTGAAATGGAAGAGTGGTACCCAAGTTTTGACAAAAATGGGACGGGTCTTGCTGTTGACGTCATGAAGTACAATTGTGGTCCTTCCCTCTTCGTCAATGGACGATTGATGCGAACTGGTATATTTAGATAATTATAATTTTCCGGTGGTGACGAATTTGGTTGGGATGTTGGGAATAAGGTAAATTTTTGCATTTGTTTTAACGACCTCGAATCAAGGCGAATTCAACTTGTGCAAATCGAAATAACAATTAGTTAATTTCTCTTGACTTATTTATTTAACGATACAAATCCTACAACATATAACTGAAGTTTACGGTACTGTATAAAACTATGTTATAGAAAATATCTGTGAATTGTATTAAGTGGTCAAATCTAGTTAACAGGTTGTAAAATATATAATTTAACAAAAAAATTTATTCAGTAAAAATTCCCTAATAATGGACTCTTAGAATAAATTTCCATTTTATTAATAATAATAATTTACGGAAATCAAATTAATGAATTCATTGAAAAATATAGAATTTGAATAAAAATTTGATGGTTATGATGGCTCCGTATTATTAAAATAGATTTATAAAGAACTCAGTTTCCAGATTAATGTATGATAAAATGACACTCAGTTTTGGTCATAATTTATTTTGAACAGTACTCAACTTTGTAGAATCAATTCCAAATTATTCAATGCTCAAGTATTTGAGATCATGTTTTGAACGACCTTATAAAGTCAGATGGTCAAAATGTAACTTTTAAAGACCAAATGTCAACATGATAACATAACAAAAGATGGAATCTAAAAACTTAAAACACACATCGTAATACTAGTTCTTACAATAAAAAATAATTTAAATTGAATCTCAAAATGTCCCAGATATTTTTAAAGATTTTTTATTACTAACAGAAAAAAAGATAAAATAATGTAGTTGTAAAATGCCTATCACAGTCATAGCAAATAAAATGAAAATCTTATACATTAAGACCAATGTCAGTCTCTCAATCCTTCTATTCATTCTTCTTTGGAAGATGATAGATTCAGATACAACCAAACTTTTCATAAATATTCTTCATACATAGAAGGTCGAGGTCTCTTTTTTTCGGAAAAATCTTTTGCGCACCACAGGGGAAAACTCAGTGTTATTCATTTTGCTTACTCATCTATCTGTTCGTTAAGCATTTGAAGAAAGTATGACCGAATGCAACAAAATTTTCCAAAAATCTTCTTCATACCAAGGGGAAGGTCGTTGTCCACCTTTTTTAAAAGATATTATTGAGTAACTGGAGAAAACTGATTAAAAACTACGTTTTATAATTTTGCATACAACAGAATTGGAAAGCAGGTTATGTTTAAAGACAATAATTGAAATTTAACTTTTGATTTCCACATAAAATACCATATATTAAAAAAAATAATTTGAAAATAATAAAAGATATTAATCTTTTTCTAATTTTTACCATTATTTAGACAAAAAATGTAAAAATATAAGCAAAATAATTAGTATCAATATTTCTGAAAAATATTTGATATCAAAAATAAAAATGAAAAATAATTAAATAATATTTTAATAATTATTAATTTATTTTTAGTTTTTAAACATTTTAAAAAAATAAAAATATTCAACAAAAGCTATATTAATTTATTTCATTTATATTGAAGAAAAACTTTAAAATAATTAAAATCTGTTTTAAAAAAACTCATTGATAATTTTACTACAATAAATTCATTGAAGAAGCAATAATATAAAAATTATACAAGTATATTTGGATACTAAAGAATCAAGATCCGTAGTATATTTTTTTAAATAAAATGATAACAAAATGTCATCTCATTTCTCATAAAAAATATATCCCTATCTTCAACATAAATAATTTTTCAGTTCTATCTTTTTTTCTTATGTTCCCTTTTCTATTTGTTAGTTTAAAATACAATTTTTTATAATACAAAAAAATCCTTGTTTCCAATAAGAATTATGAAAGAAAAGCTTTTTTAAAGAAGAATCTTTCAATTTCTATTACAAGAAAATATGACAATATCACATAATATTTAAAATAAAAATTATTATTTACCACAAATATTGTATCTTACTCCTTAAATAAAAAACAAAAATTAAAATATCTGAAAGTCCTCAATTAAGAAAAACAGATATTCTTTAGGTCCATTTTCTTAATGCAACATAATTATAATTATAACCACTTTTATTTGAAACTAAATAAACCTATCTGAATCTTTCAACTTTTTTATAAAATAAAAAGTAAAATATTGAATACAGGGTGCGTACAGTGTTTGAAAACATAGTTTCCCCATTTTTTCTGTATTTTATTACATTTGATTTCTTTTAGAGTGGTGTAATAGTAATGGTAGACACTCAGCTTATGCAAGAGATGAGAAGGCATGCATTAATTGTGGCATTGAAGACTGAGCATAATGATTTAAAACTATCTCAATTTCTAAAAGTTACCAGATCGTTCGTCTGCAAAGTTCGTAAACAGTTAGAAGCCAAAATGGAGGCGTATCATCAGTATTAAAACGTAAGAATAATTTTAAGTGCTCTGATATAATCAAGACACCTGAATTTATACAGCAAGTTCAAGAAAACATTAATGAAAATCCCAGTAAATAGATGAGGGCACTTTCAAAAGAATTCCATGATTCAGAAGTAATAATTAGAAATATTGTGTATTGTGACATCCGATATAAGTTTTATGTTATGAGGAATGGAAAATTTATGTCTGCAAAACGAAGGAAAATCGCTTAATCAGACCTAAAAGGCTCTTGCACAAACTTAAAATATATCACAGGAAGATGTGATTTGTTTTTTTTTCAAAATGAGAAAAACTTTCACCAAGATCAAAAAATTTAACAGACAAAATAACAGGTGGTCTTTAAAGAGTTTTCTGATGTTCCAGTAGTTATGCACACAAAATTTCCCGCAATTGTTATAGTTTTCGTGGTTGTCATTGTAAACGGCTTTTACTCACTTGTTTTTTTAAGTCAATAAAATCATTATCTCTATGTTATTCAATTAATATCGATAAATAATATCTTTATTCGTATTTATATCGGTGGGTGTAGTGTTATGGTTAATTTAATGTTATTGATTTTTATTTACTTGTATTTCGAGTGATCTTACAATAAATCGAAGCAAACAAATTACCACTAGAAAATAATTTACATGAAATTGGGAATATACAATTATTAAAATATGGAAATTTATCTCGAAATTGGAAAATTATCAAATTTTGACTTTTAAATGAAAGAATTATTAAAATCAGTCATTAACAAATTATTCGATTCTCCAAATAATTATTGTCAAACCGAAGACGAAGTAAAAAAATATTTCTTTCAAAATATCAATCGGCAAATGATGAAATGAATTTTTTTCCGTCGAAAATACATTTGGATTTATAATAGGTTTATTTTTCTTCTAAACCAACGAACTATATAATTTGAATCATAGAATTATGTTGTACAAAATTATTTATAAAAATTTATTATTATTTTGAATTAGTTAATTATTTATGACCAGTTGTTTAAATGAAAGCAGTGAGCGTTATTATTCTTAAATAATAAAGTTATTAACCAAAATCATCCATTAAAAAATATATTTTAAGACAATATATTTCGACGGATCTACCGTCATCTTCAGGTCACTAATTAATAATCAATTCACCTGTATATAAATACAAAAATGATGATTATGTAATCGATTGCATGAAATCATGCTAATCAAAAATTCTCAATATGCTGGTTGAGACTGCCGATTGAACATTGATTTTAGGGCAACGTGACCTAATTAACAATGCTTCACACGACACTCTCTCCCAATAACTATCAAAATGCTTACACAGAATTTTGAAATTTTCAAAATTAACATCATATTTACATTTTTTCCTCTGTTCTGTAATATTGCTCTTACTCTCTTTTCGACCATGTTCTTGAATTCGTTTACATAGATGACGGACAGTCTCTCCAATGTATGTGGCATCGCACCCATTACATTTATATTCATAAACAATATCAGAACAAAGTGTTAAAGGTGTAATAGATTTATTACTGAACATATTTTGAAT
>MQRK01238907.1:31128-48823 GCA_001938485.1 Girardia tigrina | reverse complement strand
TGAAGCCAAATTAAATAATTTCATTTTGCTTGAGCCAATCTTAAAATTGCTTGGGTTACCTTTCAACAATTCCATTGCCAAAGACATCACGGAATCCATCAATGGTGTCGGTGAGGAATTATCAGTGCGGTTCGAATTATTATCAATTAAAAGCTCAAATCAGAATGACACAAGAAGAAATAACATTTATTTTACTTTTCAAAATTCATACATCATGTGCCTATTTATTTAATTTATTTTAACAATTGTTAATTTTTTTAATCATCATTTTTTTCATATAATTGTTTTTTTTGTTGATCGATTTTTTCATTTTTTGAAATTTCCCGTGCACCACACCAGTATTCATAAAACTCTATTTATGTATCAATATATATACATATATCCTTAAGAACGAATTATGGAATTTTTTATACAGTGATCACTCTCTAAAATGAACACTAACTGCAAAAACATCTATAATTCATTAATTAAAATATCATAATGTATTTCTATATTCATTTTAAAAGAATTTTGATACATGTTTTTCATGTTTTAAGTTTGAATGTAAATAAAACTTTCTATTAAATAATAAAATTTCGAATAAAACGTAATATTGAATAAATTAAATAATTTCTACTTTTAAGTAAAAGTAACTAAATTTTTTTACCAATAGTAACGCTTAATAAATTATGAAATATTTTCACATTTTTTCATATTTTTTTCAATTAAAAGTGCAATAATTTCGAATTCCTGCAGTTTTTGAAAATTTTATTTTGCAATTTATTTTTATGAAGTAAATGAGATTTTGGTAGACGATTTATCGAACAATCTTCCCGGGACGTAGCTAATTATTCTTATATTATTATATTTTCTTGAGAAAATTTTAAAAACAATTTAAACAAGTATTAAATTTTAATTAACGGACTAAACATAATGATCAGAAAATAAAATTGGTAATATCTTTTTCAGATATTACATAGATTTGAAGGATAAATCTGTTTTGGTGTTGTCTTATTGATATTAAATTAATTGTTCTTCAAAACAGCGATTAGAAATTCAAAATTTTATTTATCGATAAGCATTTAAACAATTATCCTTTTTAATACATAATTTCAGAAAGTCTTAAATATAATTATTATTTGTAAATTAAAAACAAAAATCATTGATCTTTTATAAAAAGAATTTAATTAAAATTTTAAATGTAAAATTTCTTTAGAAAAATTATTTGGTAATTTTTTTATATTTTCGAGAATTCTCGACGGGACATCTTTAATTGTGTAATTATTAAATAATTTAACAATTAATAAAAATATTATATTGTATTTCTCTTTGAAAATTAGAAACATTTTAAAAGTAAAATAACTCTCAAATCATGTCACAAACGTTAATGATGGACCATCTTATTATCAAAGAAAAGACTCCGTCTTTTAATATTAAGAAAGAACATAATCAAATAACAGAAAAATATCAATAAATTGTATTTTTAACTAACGGATAACATCAAATAGTAGGCGGACATGAAATAGTAGGTGTAATGAAGTTTTCAAAAAATTTTCCACCTACTATTAAAATAGTAGGTGGAATCAAATAGTAGGTGTATCGTTTTTAAAGCAATTTATAAAAATGGCATATTTCGAAACATGATGTGTATGGTGAACGTTTTGTAAAAAAGTATTTGTCGGAATCCCAAAAAGAAACTGATCATAGTGATAGTGCTTTTGTTTTGAACTTGTCTTAAACTTGAAAAATAAATAAGAATTAAACTGGAAAAATAAGAATTTATTCATCATAGATAATAAAAGCATCATCAGTTAATATGATGTTAATATATATTAATGTTAAATTAATGTTAATATATATTAATATATATCAGTTAATATATATTAACTGATGATGCTTTTATTATCTATGATGAATAAATTCTTATTTTTCCAGTTTAATTCTTATTTATTTTTCAAGTTTAAGACAAGTTCAAAACAAAAGCACCAAATAGTAGGTGTAAACCAATATTGGGCGCCTTTTCAATTTTTTTTCCACCTACTATTAAAATAGTAGGTGTCCTACTATTTCATGTTATCCGTTAATTGATAATATTCAAGAGTAAAAAGATTTTTTATAAATAAAAACAAAATTTATGTATCATATTATTTTTATTTCTCATGTGTAAAAAGTCCCACACAAAATGAAAATTAAAAGAACAGAGATTTTCTTCTTGGTTTTTGTTGTCAAATTTTCATAAGAAATGCCAAAGAAAATAACATTTTGACTTTGTATTGTAAAACAGAAATAAGATTCAGAATATCTATTTATACGCTTCCATTAGAGTAGATTTATGATTTCGTTATTTGATCTGTGTTAGGAATATTTGGAATGTTGATATTTTGTGTTTGAATGTTATGTAGAATTTGAATTGTCTCTTCTACTCAAATGATTGATTAGTATTTTAATTCTTATTACCTGAAACTAATTTATTCAAATTGATTTTTAATGTATTATGATTATAAATTTTAAATGATTTTATTAATTTTATTTTTAAATTAGTGAATTATTAAATCAAATGAATATTTTTAAATGATAAATAGTAATTTTTTTAATTTTAACTAATAAAATTTGTATTAAATATTTTTTAAAGAATATTTAGGCTCAAGTTAGTTTAGATATTGGGATATAAATTATTAAACTTTGATTGTTGAATATATGTAACATCATTTATCATATAGTATCTACATAATATATTCATATTTCTGTATATAATCAAGCAAAAACTATTCAACGAAAACGATAAAAAATTCAAATTATTACAAAATGAATTAAGACTTTAAAGATTCATAAATGATTAAAATTAATAATTAGAGAGAGAAAGATCGTCCTTGGGCAAGAAGAAAGAAGACATCCGAAATAAAAAGAAACATACTAAATTATAAATAATAATTTGAGTTTAAAATTCCGAAACATAAATGGGTCATCGATGTACACACGAATGGCTACTCAGAAGTTCTAACTTAACTCCATGCGACTTTATTTTCTGGGGTTGGTCGAAAGAGCAAAATAGAAGAACTTGAAGAAAGAACGTTAACTTACGGTTTTCATCACACAAGAGTTTCTTGTAAAATCAGTTCATGCAATTTCAGGTCAACTTCGAACTGGTTGCGAATGATGGTGCTTATATTGAATTTTTAATAAGGTTCATGTAATATACTTTCTTCTGATATTTAATAAACGTACAAATTATATTTAAATTATAAATTACAGTTATTGTATAATAAGCAGTGCTGTAGTCGTAAAATTAGCATAGGGTATACGCTATTTTTAAGTAAAACCACTAGGTATACGCTATCTAAATTTTAATAGCAGAGGGTATACGGCGTATACCCCCGTATACCTTCCACTACAGCACTGATAATAAGGAGTTACTTTTCAATCAGCCTATATACAGTGCGTTCCAAAAGTCTGTTCGCACCCATTGAAATTTTGATTTATGCTATTTATTAATTTTTTTAATTTGTTTAAATGCTTTAATTTAAATAATTTTAGTAAATTTAAGATTGAAATATCAAGACCATCTTTTTTTAAGATGAATTAATTAAATGTCTATCTTTTAGATTCAATGACAACTCGAAATATAGATATAAGGTTTAGGATTATTATTGTAGAATTAATGAACGAGGGTCATTCAATGGGTCGGATACAAGAAATTATGAAGGTTACCATTATGAAACTCACCAGATGTAAACCCAATTGAGAATTTGTGGGGTATTATAAAGAGAAAAATAAATAATATGGATACTTTGAATTCAGAGAAAATGTGGATAGAAATACAAAAGTTATGGTACAACATACCAAGTTCTTTATGTCGTCGACTTGTCGATTCGATGCCGCGAAGGGTGTCTTCAATCATCAAGATGAAAGGATACCACACAAAATATTAAAAATAACATTTATTTTTAATATAATATTTACTTCCACTTCATCGCCTTTTTACTTAGGAAATTTGTATAAGTGATGATTTTTATGGGTGCGAACAGACTTTTGGAACGCACTGTATAATCGATTTTCCAGTTTTATTTATATCTTTTTCATTATTGCATATTAATATATAAATTTAAATGTGCTTATAACTAGTTTATGTATTTTCCAAATTGTATAAACCGTGTGTAATAATAACTGTTCGAAATGAATTTCTACTAATGATCATGAAGTAATTTGTTTAATTATTTCATAATTTCAACTAATATTTCCAAATTTTAACATCATTTATCTGTCTGACTTTGTTTTAATTAATAAATCAATGGATAAAACTTTAAAACAACAGACACTTTGAAACAGAAATATAAAAGAGGAAATGTTTATCACTTTTAAGAAATAAAACTTCATCTGGAATTAATTTAATGACAAAAAGAAAATGGAAAATGTTTACTCAGTTTGGTTTAGTTTTTTTGAGTTTATTTGTCTACTAAAACTGAAAAAAAAGAAAAATAGATTAAATTGTCAAATTGAAAATTATTTTCACATTTAAAATGGTATTTTCTATAAATAGAATTTTCTTTGAATATATTAAATAATTTATTCGTTCATCTGTCTTTTATTAAAATTATTTTTTTTATTAATCATTAAAAGAAAATCTCATCAAAATGTAGCATAGTAAAGAGTATCGAATTATTTAATGTTTCGAGGAAATTGTGTTCCAAAAATACGTTACAAAATTAATTTTCCAAGTTCTAGAAAAGATCAATTATTCAATGACTTAAAATAATAAAAAATTTACTAAGTAAAAAAAAATAATTATAATTAAAAAAATAATATAGTTAAATCTTTTTTTAGAAATTGATTATTGAACATGTTTCAATGTTTCATATTTCATCATTGACAAAAATAATTTGTAAAATATGTGAATATTGATTTACATGTTTAATTTAATTTTTAATTTGATTTTGCACAATAAATCAGATGGTTTTCAGTCTCCTAGAGTACGATTCTCCTAGTGAAGTACGATTTTTAGGTTCAAGTCATCGTGATCAGGGTGCAGTAATATTCCCAACAGTAAATGCGAATTCTTTTTTCAAAATTTTCAAAAGGTCCAACTCTGGGAACTACTCTTTCAACATATGCTATAGTTGTGAATAAATTTGAATACAACTGGCAAGTTGTTGAATAAAAAATTTCCAAGTGCAGTTAATGATTATGTAATCAATACGTCATCAGTGCATCATTTAAAAACTAAAACAAAGTTGTAGAGCAGGGTTTCTTTACCTTTTTGATGCAATGGACCCCTTTAAAAATTTTAAATATGTCACGGACCCCTCTGTGTAAAAAATTTGTTTAAACGTCAATTATTACAAAATATATTCTATTTTATGATTTAAATATTTTTATTTCAATAATATAACTGTTGACAGATATCTTTATGTTCCTGGATATAAAATAATAATTGTAATTGAAGAAAATAAAATTTTCAATGTGAATGCTGTTGCTGCTTTTCTTGATTAGGAGATTGAATTGAGGGATAGTTTTCGACAAAGCAACGCGCATATCATGTTCGACATTCAGTCGATTTCGATGTTTTGTTTTTATTTTTACGAGTGTGGAAAATCCTGATTCGCAAAGATATACCGTAGCAAATGGTATAATGGCTGCCATAGCTCGTTTTACTAGCAATGGGTAGGCTTCTCTTAAAGAAGACCAAAACTCTCCAAGAGTTTTTGAATCGAAAGCCATTTTTAACAAGGACTTTGTTTTCAAACCAATTAACTCGTCTTTGGCAAGATCCATGTCGTCGATACAGTTAATATCACAAAGAAAAGAATTACCAATCCACAACTCATCTTTTTTAGTTATTTCATCCAAATTGAAATATTTTTCAAATGAAACTTGAAGTATTTCCAGGTGCTCACAGATTGTATCCTTCATGTTTATTATGTCCTGCAATGTTACTTCCACCTTCATGTTATATTATCATTAATGATAATATATTTTAAAAAATTAAAAAAACTAAGAATATGTAAAAATAATTTAAATTTAAAAACAATTTAAAATAGTAGCGTCACATTTGCAGATAGCTGTAACAACTACCTGAAATGATTACAGTACATAAACGATTTTCTTCATGATTCCAAAATCATCATCCGTCGGACGGACGCTTGTATTCGCATCTATCAATACTTTCTGAACAGCTGACTTTACAATGAAGAGTATCTCTAACATGTTGACTATACTGTGTTGATCGTTTTAACAGTTTTGCAAACTCTCAGGTACGGACCATCGATACGAATGTTTCAATGAATCTCTTGGAAATGATCTCTTTAGAAGTGTTAAATTTCTGTTTAACGGATTTATCTGAAAAAATGAAATTTCAACTGTCCCTTCGCTGGCTGTTCAAAGTCTACGGGAACGACCAAAGGAATGCTAAATCATGGAACATCCAAACATGGTTGGTCGTTTTTTTTCTGGGGGTCCTAAGAGACATCGTAAGCGGAAAGCTGACAACCTCGTAGGAGGCCTATCGGGGGACTGCTAGTGCTTTCTAGTTGGGGTGGACCCTCTAAGTAGCTTATGGCTGAATACCATTGAAAGAGATAGGAGGCTCATAAACTCTCAAGCTATTTCATTATTTCTTTTATATATCCTTTTGGAAATACTTGAAATAGGAAAAAAATTACTTCCTGAAATCAGAGTTGTAATATTTGGAGGCAAACAATAAAGAGGGAGGTTTCTTCTTCTTCATCTTTAGAAAGATCAGATTCTGATTCTTTTATTGTTACATTGACGCTTTCAGGAGCAAAAGTTTATTTCTTCTTTGCATTAAATATATTCATCAAAATAAAGACCATGTACGTTGCAGGGGCTGTTGCAGTGGACCGATAATGCGACCTAATTTAACCATCAGTTGCTCACACACAATATCAGTTTTGAATTCGATTCCCATCTCCAACAACTAAGCACTTATAACATTCTTATATCCCTCAGATGATAATACTCTAGAAATTCGAGAGAAACCTGGATTCTACACTTTGGTTCGACTATGAACATTTATGTTATATTTGTAGATAGTGTTGTTTTGCTGTACTTATGATTATCTTTAAAAAGTTAAGGCATTTTTTATTAAAATATGTGTGCTAGTTTCCATATAAAAGCCAATAATCCCGGGATTTCGGGACGTACTTTTGGCTTGGAATACCTAACCACGATAAATGAAGTTGGAATTAGGAATGAAAGAAATTGGTGGATGTATAAGTAGTTGAATGAAAGTGTGAATCACTTAGTCGGGATAAGTATTGTGTGAAGAAAAATTGGTGTAAGATTGAATAGGTATTTTAGAAAGTCCGTTTTTGTCAATGGAATTAGAAGAAAACAGCAACGAAATCTGTTCTCAATATTTCTACCAAAATCAACGGTAGTCAAGATAATTTTCAGTTTTGTTTATCAATCAATTAATTAAATAGAAGGATTATATGATATTCTTCATTTTGTTGAGTCCCAATATTTTTGTCAAGCACAAATAATTATAAAAATAATAATTACACAGAAGCATCCACACGACCATGAATAATAGAAAAATATAATATTGTAAAAATAATATCTAATTACGTCAGTATTTTTCAATTTTGTTCAGTAGAAAACTAATAATAAGAGTCAATATATTAATTAGTTTTAAAGATTAAAGATCTTGCACCTTCTACCTTATTAACATTTAAAATTATTTATTTATTTCGTTTTATTAATATTTTTCTACTTTAAAAATTGAACCTTGAAAAGGTCTAACATTAAATATATTTAACGATGTTTGCGTTGTTTCTCACATAACTATGCTCTATTTCTAATGTCATTTTATAATGTAATTTACTTTAATTAATATTATTTTTAATTAAAGTTAATTTGGTGAAATTCTTTAAATTTTACATAAGTTGTGAAAACTAACAGAATTAAAAAAAAATAATGAAGAATTTAACGCAATTTTTCAAGTTAATAGTTTCTAATAGCCATTCAACATTTTCTTTCTCTTTATTTTATATTTTTTCGTAATTAGACATGAACAATAGATTTTGAAATTGAATATCTAGCTTATAAAATGAAATCTGAAAGAAAATTCATTAAAAATCTACAAAAAATAATATTAAAATAATCTAAATTTAAGTATCTCTTATTCTCTTGAGAATTTTTCCATTACTATTTATTCATACTTTGTTACAGTTTTATTCTTTTTTGATATTTTATTCTGATTGATGATTTATTTTTAATTATGAATAATTATCTTAATAAATGAATATTTTATTAATAAAATATTGACTATCACATTATAGTTTTATTAATTATTTTACTTCTCTTTATTTGGACAATATGAGGAATATAAATCTTTTTACAAATGCAAATAATGTAATATATTTATTATTTAAAACTGATGTGTAAACATTTTTATAGTTATTCGGAGAGAGTGTCGCGTGAAGCATTGTTAATTAGGTCACATTGCCCTAAAATCAATGTTCAAACGCTAGTCTCGACTATTCAGAATGTTTTTTAGTATGATTTCATTCAATCGATTACATAATCATTATTTTTGCATTTATTTACAAGTGAATCAAATAATTTATGACGGTTGATCCATTGAAATATATATTGTCTCTAAATATGTTTTAAAATAAATGATTTTTTATTATTAATTTATTTGCTTGTCATAAATTTATCAACTTGACTATTTTATATTTTTTCAAAAGAAAATTAATTATATTTGTGAATATCGATATCAAATCCACCACAATTTGTATTGACGGATATTCAGAAATTGTTTCGAATTCAAATTAACCACTTCTGTGGTCAACCTCTTGGAAAAAAGTGGGTCAAAAAAGCCACCCTTTTTTTTCACTATTATGTTTTTTTATCATATTTTGAAATATAATAAATAGGTATAAAACATAAATAAACAATATTAGTAGAGAAAAAAAATCAAAGGACAAAGGAAAAAAAATGTTTCATTTTCATCAAACATATTTTATTTGCATCAAACATTACCTAAAAACTGAAACTTACATAAAAAATTAGTATTCTTTTTTTGTATGGAATATTTTGAAACATTCCAGACATAACCCTACATTACAATCAGCGCAGTAGGTTCGGGTTTATCTTCTTATTTTTTTGCCCTTCGCGTCCTTCCGCGAGCAACAAACTTTGCACTCTCTGGTAGGTTTATCTCTTTTCGCCGTTTGGGGTATGTATTCCAAAAAATGCCTTTCCAATAATCGCGATGTGGGTGGTATGTAGGATTGACGTCCAAGATATTCTTCTGTTGTCGCATATTTCTCCAATATTTCTTCAATTAGATCCAATCGAAACTGCAAGTGGGTTTTCATGCCCCCCACTTCGTATAAATAACGTAAGAATTCCATATCGTTTGATCTAATAAATGCAAAAATATTTTATAATAAAACTTTTTCCCACGCTTTTTATTATCGGATAATTTGTTAGATGTTGGTCAACCCTGTCTACACCACCCATTGAATTATTATAATCTTTGATTACTCTGGGTATTTTTGTTGTTGTTCTTCTTTCTATATCTATAAATTCTGGTTGATAAATATGGTTGATAACAAGGTAATATCTTTTTTGTCTTTCCACTTCATAATGCAGACTTTTCTTCTCTGGTATGCTATTATTTCTCCTTTCTTTAGTTTTTTATTTTTAAATTCTTTTGGAGCCTCTTTTTTATTCAATCGCATTGTGCCAAATGTGTCCGTGTAATGTTCTAATAAAATATCTGCGAGTCTCGGTGAGGTATAAAAGTTGTCTGTGGTAAGACAATGTCCTAAATGCAATATGGGTTTCATCAGATGCATAACAATTTGTAATCCTTTTGCCTCATCTTTATAGGCATTGTATGATTCGTGTATGATTTTTCCGAATCCAGTTCGGGCAAATCACTGTGTCAGCAAAATACCTACCCGAACTGGATTAGGGCAAATCACAGAAGTGGTTAATAATTCACAAATAACCATTTTCAAATTCTTTATTTTTCTATCACAATAGGAATCAAAAATAACAAAAAAGACAATTGATGCAGTAAAACAAACATAAAAATAATTGATACATAAATCTTTGATCTAAAAAGTATTTTAGGTATCTAAATTGATTTTTATATACAAAAAATTATAATAATATATTTTTTTTTATTTTATTATTTGATTCAAAACAAAAATAAATAATTAATTATAAAATTTTCAATACATATAATTTTTGTTAAAATGTAACACTTTCTTAAAACAATGTAAGAAAGAGATAACATCAAAGATTTAATTCGTATTTAGTTTCCGATTTTGTCACAGTTATTTCAGAAATTTTAAATATTAATATTATATTATATTATTATTTTTTCAGGACAATATATCAGAATTTATGGAATTAAATTTTATTTATTATACATTTAATTTTTAATTTTGATATTGACACTTTAAAAAAATGTTTAAACAATTATTTTAGCGGTTTTTCCAGCTTTAATAAAAAGGGAAATTAATTTTGAGGATCAATAAATATAAATGTTGATCAACTGAAATTTGATCTCATCGGAAATTTTGGAATTTTTTTTCGGTTTTAAATCAGAGAAAATTTTTAACAGGAAATATTTTTACAATGTCAAACGAATTTCTATTAAAACAAGAATGTAATAAATTATAAATAATATTAAACCGCTATTTTTTACTACCGTTCAATAAATTATAATATTTTAATAAATGGTTTAATTAAAAATATGTCAAATAATCTAATAATATATTAATGAAATAATAATATAATGGTTACTTCAGTGTTTTCTATTAAATATCTTATTAAAATTTTATTTTTATTTAATGATTTCACACAAGGTTGTATTGAAATAAGAAGTCCAAATGCTTTGCGTGCTTAGTTTAATATTTTAAAATGTTTTAAAATTTCCCACAACAATTAGTAGTAGACATAACTTAATACTTAAATTTGTAAACAAACAATAAAAATATAATAAAAACATTTTCAAATCAATCATGTGCCAATACGTTTTATGTCGAGATCTTTGAATAATGAGATCTTATTAGCAAGACATCGCTCTTCCAATAATTTTAAAAATTCGTGTACATTGAGAATGTAAAGAGTAATATTGCTGAGCATCGGACAACTTGTAAGAATAACTTGAGTATAACTGATTTTGAACTTCTGTTTTAAATTTTTTTAAGAGGAAATTACAATAAAATTAATTACAAAAAACAATCTAGACACTGACAAAAAAGGCAAAACAATTTATTACTAATTTAAAAATCGCACGCGTTTTATTTATTTTTTAGGTTAACATCAAGAGATTTGATTTGACCATTCTGGATCCATTATAGTGATATCCTTGTAGTATATTTACTATAATAAAGATAATGTAGATAGCTTATAATTGTTAATTCTTACATAAAATATAAAAAATAAAATACAGTTAATATTGATAAAAAATATTTTTTTTTAAAATTCATTTCTTTTATTAAAATAAATTTATCAAAAATTTTGAAATATTACCAAAAATTGTATCAAATTATATATTTAAATTTTAAGATTATTTGCTTTTTTTCATTTTGTTCATCGAATATAAATGTAAATTTTTCCAAGATTTCTTTTTCAAATCAACAAATAATAGTTATGATAAATAATTTGTTGAATTCTCCCAGAAAAGTGAAAATCTATTCAAAGTATTTGAAGCAATTATACGTGAATCCATGGCTAATTAGCCTCTGTACCCATTTAAATGGTAACATTGTTTATTGCAACAATTATTATCAATTCAACAATCGTCATTAACGCATTTATTATCGTTGAGGAGAACGTACAATGGAATTTTTTAACTGATCTTATTAATGAATTCATAAATGACCATTATTATTTTGCAAATTCTTTTAGATTAATCGTTTAAAATTACTCTAAATATTTGCAAGATTTAATAAAGTATAGAGCTAATTATTGATAGTAAACTCTAAATTTCAGTTTTCGTAAGATATATATATATATATATATATATATATATATTATTGAGTCTTGTGAACGCAAGTCTAGTATTTCGAAAATATAATTTGATTAAAGCTTTATATAATTATTGGACATGTTTCGATGTTTACATACATCATCATCAGCAATTTTCAGATGTTTAGTAAATGAATATTGAATTGTTCGAATAATACAATTTTAATAGATACATTTACTCTAAAAGGTAACGAAAAAATTAATTATTATTAAATAATTAAAATTCGTGATTTAAAATTGGAATTCATAATTTTGTAAACTTTATTTCTACTACAATTTTCCTTATTGAAACAAATTTATGAGGAACAATATTTTAATTACATAATCCAGATCTCAAAATTCTAAATATAAATAATAATATCGATAAATATATAAATATGCTATTTTATTCAATTTTGATTTTTTTTGATTTTAAATCATTCGAAGATAAATTTTTTTTTAATTTGTTTTTTAATAAAATAGGTTAACCGATCAATTAACATTCAGAATGGGCAAAGTAAAGTTATTTCAATACTTAAAATTTTTAATTAAAATATTCTTTTTGCCATTATTACCCAATAATACTTTAATAAATTATTATATTTAATTCTAAATATTCCTTTTAAAGTTAATATACATTTTAAAATTGTATTATTAAAAAAATTTTATATTCATATACTAAATATCCGAAAATTGCTGATGAGGATGTCTATAAACATCGAAACATGTCCAATAATTATATAAAAAAACTTTAATCAAATTATATTTTCAAAATATTAAACTTGCGTTCACAATGAAATTTGAAATTTTTTGAATAGATATCTCTTAAAGCATTTTTTTTTAAATTCAATGTCGTACACTTTAACCCACTGATCAATATCCAAAATGGGAAAATAAAAGCAGCCTCAATATTAAATATCTTTAAATAAATTAAATTAAATTAATGTTTATATAAACCAATAAAATTAAACTTTAATAATATTATTTATTACCATATATACTTTAAAAAAATGATTTAAATTATTAAAATTAATGCAACACAAATAACGATTATTAGGAATTAAAAATGATATGAAAATTTTTTGAAAGATGGTTATATTAAATATGTACAAATTAAAAATTTTATATAATTAAATATGTAACGTTTGAAAAAATAAAATTACTAAAATTAAGAAGATCAATTAAATTGCTAATAATAAAAAATTTTTGACAGTTTTTAATATAATATTAAAAATAAAATGTATAATTTTTATGTGGAACGATTTTAAAAAAAATTAAAACAAATGAAACGATTAAATATTTTAAAATTTTATCGTAATTTAAAATTGATTTATAAATAAGTAATGAAAAAATCAAATATGAATATTTATAAGTATTTTTATATCGGTTTAAGATTTATAAAACAAATTGTTTCTAAAAAAATAATAAGTTTATTTAAATATTAGATTTAAACATTTTATTTGTGTGGTATAATAAAAGTTTAGATGTCAGAAATATATCATAGTAATAATTCCGACGATGTCCCGAGAACCTTTAATAATGACAAAACACAAATAGTTGCTGAAGATGATCAGAAATCGTGGTAACACAGGTGATCGCAGAGCAGCACGTTGAGCACGGAAGTCACGCCCAGAGTTCCTCATCTCGTGTCTTATTTTCGATTTCTGTTTATCGAAATTTTTATCACCTGCATTTACTGTCCAATCACCAATTTTGGCCCTAAAGAGGGTCTTATTTCTTTCACAATTTGTGGCGTTCTTAGCCAATTCTCCCGACAGCAGCAGTGTCACTCCCGTCTGGATCTCTCTGCTCGTGATCGTCGACTTCTCGTTGCAATGCACCAATCGACGAGCCTCACTTGCAATCCGCTCAAAAACATCGGTCACGAAATTGTTCATGTTTGACATGGCTTCGCCGGAGATGCCAGTATCTGGGTGCATCTGCAAGAATTCGATCATTTGTCTTTCACCTTTGGTTTTCGATTCGGGAATTGACGGAGATATTAGAGATTCTCGGATTTTCTTCAATAATTTCGATTTTAATGTCGTTCGAGTCGACTTTGCCGATATCAAAGAAGAAGCAGTGCTTCGTGTAATCTGATAATTGACTAATCTCTTGTCGAATATCGTTGCAAAATTCGTCGGTTTTATTTTCCTGTTTTTGACGTTAGATTTCTCTAAAATTAAAAAAACAATCTAGAAAATTTAAAACAAAATGTAATTTAAATCGCACAACAATGTTCTCTTTCAATTTGTTCGTAAAATACCTTTAAAAAAGAAGATGCGTCCCCAAATTTAATAATTTAACTATTTTTGGCATTTTTATTAATCAGTATTGTTTCTGAATACTATTTAAAAAATAACTCTCAACAATTTACTTAAAATTTGAAGTGTAATATTAAGGATGGCTCACTAAGTCCGAAATTTGTTAAGTGTTCTTTAACATTGTCTGTCCGAATTCATCTTTAATTGCGCTTGACTCGCCATTACCATCATTAATTTCCTAATTTTGAGCAGTATCTCCATTCAAATGCAATTGTTCAGTTCCATAATGAAAAATTAATGATTTATATTTAAATTTTAAATGGGATTTTTAGTTAATTAATTTTAAAAGGAATAAAATTTATTTGAAAATATATTAATAAAAATATTTAGTGACTTAATAAAAGCTTTTTAAAAACAACATTAAAAAATATTTTTATTATAAGTCAATAAAAAGATTAGTGCATCTGCTAATGGTTATCTGGGACTGGATTTACCCTCTAAAATTGATAAACGTGACGATACGAATCACTTGGTAAAATGAAGAATGATACCAGGACAACAAAAATGATGCAAAAAGATAATTTAAGATAAGACCATTATTTTCTCTTATCTCTCTCTTCGTAGTCTCATTCTTCCTTACCTCTACTTTCCGTCATTTCTTTTTGTAGTTATGGTAATGTAAATACGATGATCATCAAAAGGCTAATTTTTACATATAGTAAACTCTTTAATAATTCATTTTTTATAGAAATTACATTATTTTAAAATTAATTTGATATACAGAAAACTTTTTTAATAGTTCATTTTATTAAAAAAATCGTTTTAATTAGTAAAACATTATTAATTAGTAAACCAATTATTAGACATTTTAAGGAAATTAAATCCCAATTTGTCTTTTATTTCATCTTACTTTTGTAACTTCTATTATAAATTAATTTTCTTAAAAATAAACTTCTTTAATCATTCAAACTATTAAAAACATATTCCTTTTTTTACAGAAATTAAATTATTTTTTAAAGGCTAATTTTTACATATAGTCAACTCTTTAATAATTCGATCTTTTACAAAATATTCATTTTTTTTAGAAATTACATTATTTTAAAAATTAATTTGATATACAGAAAACTTTTTTAATACATGGTTATTTGGGACTGGATTTACCCTCTAAAATTGATAAACGTGACGATACGAATCACTTGGTAAAATGAAGAATGATACCAGGACAACAAAGATGATGCAAAAGGATAATTTAAGATAAGACCATTGTTTTCTCTTATCTCTTTCTTCGTAGTCTCATTCTTCCTTACCTCTACTTTCCGTCATTTCTTTTTGCGGTTATGGTAATGTAAATACGATGATCATCAAAACTGCAGTACGCTGTGTGAGGGATATTTGAATAAGTAGTGAATTATGTTTCAGTGATGTGTTAATGCGTTTATAGTACTATTAGGTATTCACAAGTCATA
This sequence comes from Girardia tigrina, assembly GCA_001938485.1. Taxonomy (NCBI): domain Eukaryota; kingdom Metazoa; phylum Platyhelminthes; order Tricladida; family Dugesiidae; genus Girardia; species Girardia tigrina. Next base: position 33,123 of record MQRK01238907.1, on the reverse strand, counting down.
TCGCAGCCACTAATTACGAACCATTTTATTATTAATAATTCTTCAAAAAAGACTCTGTGTTTTAATATGCCTAATATGACGACCACGGTTACCATGAACCTTACGATTAAAAAATAAAAAAATGTAAATAAATAATGAATAAATTTTAACAAATAATTTTAATTAATTACATTACAGCTATATCTACTAATAAATTTGTAAATAGTATAACATTATTAAAAATATATTAAGTCATTTATATTCTTTATTTTTTAGGTCTCTTTTTCCTAGTCTCATTTTCCCGGGAATAGAATCATTTATATATTAGGAGGGCTTAATTTAAATTTTTTATCTCGCCTGAATAATTTATTATTTTTTAATTTAAAGGGTAAAATATTTCTATGTTAATATGCTTATTCAATATTTTAAAATTAAAAATGATATAATAAAACAACTATTAAAAAATCAAAAACGTTTTTAAAAATAAAATATTTTTTAATGTGTTTTTAAGTATTTTAAAAAAATTAAAAATGATATAATAAAAGAAAATCATAAAAAATAAAATACCTATTTAAAAATAAAAAATATCTTTTAATGTCTCTATTAAATATCTTAAAATTAAAAATGTCAAGAAAACAAAAATATTAAATATTTATTTATAAATCAAAATATTTTTAATAAGCAATCTTAAATAAACTTTGAAATAAATTTTGAAAATAAAGTTTAAATAATTTTTGAAATAAATTTTCAGGATTTTAAAAATTAAATCGAAAATAATTTAATAGATTAATTTGGATCGAGATAATTAAATTAACAGGAAAATTTGTTTTAAATATGTGAATTGTTATATAAATAAAATTTTGGTGTTAAAAAAATGAATCCTGATATTGAGGTTGCAACCACTTCTCACATATATAATCCACATAACACCAAGCAAATTAAAAGTACTAAAAACATATACACCTTATCCTTTTTTGCGCGAATTCACTTTTATGCGATTTGATATTGCGGCACAAATTCTTTTTTAACGAGATTTTTACCACTTTTACGCGATTTCACTATAAAAAAAAATTTCACTTTAATACTTATTAAGATTTTATTCGTCAAATTAAATCATTTATTCATTTTTAACTCACATGCGGATGTTTGTTTTAATATATGATTTACCAACATATGATTTATTTTAATGTAAATTGTATCTTTTTTAACTCGATGACTTTCAGGAACCGATAATCGTGTAAAAAAGGATATAGTGTATTTGTAAAGTAATTAACTTTAAGGTGATTTAAATAGGTATAGGAAGGTATGAAATAAATTTAATATGTTAATTTAACTTTAGCATCAAAACGAAGATTCCAAATCTTTTATTTAAAAACGATGGGTAAAATAATTAATAAAACTTTATGCGTCCCAAGAGAAAATAAGCTCGATAAAAGAACCAGTTAAGAGTCTAAGACTAAATAAAATTAATGATTCATATTTGATAGCTTCAAAAAGGTTTAATCTGTTATTTTAAAATCATTATTTCATAAAACTCGAAATTTAAAAAAGATGTCCGAATCTTACAAAATTAAAATATATTTTCTAACAAATTTCCAATTTATTTTAGTTTAATTTTTCACTTGCAATAAATGCAACGTCTCATAAATTAAAGAATCAGTTTTGTACCCTCTCTAATAACAGATACAAGAACATAGACAGTTGGGTAATGGTATTGATATTGATATATGAATGAAATATGTAGACTTGTTTTATAAATAAAAATACCGGGTAGAATTAAGAAAAATGTTGAGTCACTTTTTGTGAGGCTTTATTGACGAAATCACTTAATTTATTCAGACACGTTACACAAAGTCTTAATTATATATGTACATTGTACATATATATTATATTGTACATATATACATATATATTATTGAGTCTTGTGAACGCAAGTTTAGTATTTCGAAAATATAATTTGATTAAAGCTTTTTTAATACAACTATTGGACATGTTTCGATTTTTAAAAAAATCATC
>MQRK01238907.1:13655-31004 GCA_001938485.1 Girardia tigrina | reverse complement strand
ATATATATATATATATAATCGATGCTGAATCGTTTCTTATCTTTTAGAAAAAAAATTTTTATAAAATTTTGATTTAATCTTTTAATATTTTTTCAAATATAATTTATTTATGCAAATGTATACAAATTATCTAGTAATTAATAGTAATACTTTATACAATAGAAATAATTGAGTAAAATAACAATTCGTCTACATATTTTAGACAATTTCTCATCTTTTAATTAATCTTACTTTATGTTTGTTACTTTTATTTTAATCATTTTTTTAATTTCTCATTTTCTTAACATTAATTATTTTTAAATTAATAAATTGTAGAGTCTAGCAAAGTCTTTTCAACAATTTGTGTCTAAATAAAAATTATATTATGTTCTTTGAAGAAAAAATCCTAAAAACGTCAATCTTAAATCATATAATAGTTGTAGTGAAAGATAGGGACTAAAGTTACTAAGACAATTATGTTTCCCTTGTAGTGTTTGACGAAAGATTCACTTTTGTATCATTAAACTTCAACGGAGTAATAAATATTTTAACACTTGATTTAGGTTTTCCCTTATATGTGCTGTTTGTATATCTTTTTTTTGTTTTAATCACTAAAAAATTTTCACATTCTGTATAAGTTGTATGAAAACATGTAATATATTCTTAAAAAAAGTTTGTAATTAAAATTTTAGAGTTCTCATATGTTAAAATGCAATAATTAATACAAATGTATACAAATTATCTAGTAATTAATAGTAATGCTTTATACAATAGAAATAATTGAGTAAATTAACAATTCGTCTACATATTTTATTATAAATTATTATATTTTATTTTATTATAATAATTATTATTATTTTTTTTATAAATTATTATATTATATTTTATTTAAATTTCATTATATTATAAAAATATGTAAGTACGTTATAAAACAGTATTATTATTACAACTTAAAATCTCTCATTATTACTGTAAGGGAAAATTCTGAATGTTGTAAGTTTGTTGTTTGTATGCTGTTTAGATTTGTGACTCAGATTGGATTGATTTGTTAAGTATTGATTATTTAAATCTAATGAGATTAATTTAATAATATTAATGTTTAAATACTAATTAATTAAAAGTTTTGTAATCATAAATTTTAATAATATTTTAGTAAACGATTTAACTTATTAAATTTAATAAATTTTAAAAACTAATGCTTATTTTACAATTTAAATATTGTATTTTATCCAATTAAATTTCGACAAATTTAAAGTTAATAATTATAAAATCTCATCCATTAATCAAAGGTTTGAATATAGATACAAAAAAACATATTAATTAACCCTTTCGCAGCTGCTGGGACACATATGTCCCAGTGAATGTTTCAAAAGGCTGTTGGGACATATATGACCCATCATAAAAGACGAATGGGATATATTTGTCCCAACCTCCCCAGNNNNCCCCCTGAATAAATTTCCAAAAAAAACTTTTAAATAATAAATTTCAGACCGGAATAAACATTATATATTTAACAAAAATTATCTATAACTTAAAACGGAAAGCCGCTGCGAAAGGGTTAAGAATGATGCTTCCCACAGAAAGTGCAACTGAAAATGATTCTGTTTGTGTTGTAAATAAACGCGTTCACGCAAATTTTGATGTTGCTAATAATTATTCAGAGCATTTCTCATATGAGAAAAATGCGTTATTGTATTCGGTTTGTCCGTATATTTATGCATGTGTGAAGAATATTTGGTATGTTGGTGTTTTGTGTATTGTTTGCATCTTTAAATGTTGTGCGTTGATTTCAGATTGTGCCTCTCATATAAAGATGGATGATTAATATTTTAATTCTTATAATCTGGAACTAATTTATTCAGATTATTTAGATTTATATTAAATAATCAATTTATTAATTTATTTTTATTGTAAATTTTTAAATAATTAAATTAAATTAATGTTTTAAATGATTATAAAAAGTAATTTTATTTTAACCAATAAAATTTAAATTAAATATTTTAAACAAAATAATTCTTTTCAAGATAGTTTAGATTTGGGATGAGAAGTATTAAACTTTGAATGATGAATTTAAGCGAAAGTAATAATTTTGATTGACATAGAGATGATCAAAATTGTGAATGTAATAAATGTTCTACCAAATGTGTGAGTTCTCTTAACAGTATGTCACAAATCTTTATGGTTACAGGATGCTTTCAATACCCCATAAACTATACGATTTTGAATAGGTGTTGTTAATCTTGATATAAACCGATATAGTAGGGTACGTGACCACTGGCTACGGACAACTCGCAACAGGACAACTCAAAAAAATTCTTAAAATAAAAAATATTATTTTATTACAATCCTCAAAAAATTTCTCAAATAATTTTTAAAAAATTATAATCAAATTCCTGAAGTGAGTTGTCCTGCTCCGATATAGTAACCCAAGGTCACTCAAGGTCTGTGAAAGGACAAATATCTCATTTTCACAGTTTTAATCTCATATACTTACATATAGTGATGAATATTAATTATTAATGTAGGTATAAGATTATTCAAGGTATTCCAAGATCAAAATATAGATCATCTGTATTTTTGGAAATTTTAACTAATCTTGTTTTATTCTTATAAATGACATTTATTATTTAAATATCTTGCATAGTTTTATGTAAATTTATTTTTGTTTGTTTTCCTTATATAAGAAAGGATCTGTTTAAGAATGAATATAATCACACAGGGCCAGATTTGCATGTTCAGCGTCTTAAGGCCAAATGTTTTTTTAAATAAAAATATTGTTAAAAAATATTAATTAATTTTTGAGTTTATTAAATTATGCTTAATTACTTTTCTTAGCAACACTAATTCCTTTTAAATATCACATTAGGCATTTACGCACTTCTATTTTTTTTAAAATCGGTTTGTGAGGAATATTTTGAATGTTTGATGTTTTGTGTTTCAATGTGTATGTTGATTTGGAAATGTGTCTCTCCTACCAAGATGGATGATTAATGTTTTAATTCTTATTATCTAAAAATATATAATGTAATTTTTAATTTTTATTTTTAATTTCAAATAATTGTAAAATTTTAAAAAAGTTAATTAATTTTTACAATTTTTAATAAATAAATCGAATTAATATTTTTTAAATAATTAATAATCATTTTAATTTTTATCCAATAAGTTTTGAGTAAATATTTTAATAAATTATTTATTTCTCCATTTGCTAAAAAATAATAAGAATTAAATCATTCATCAATTTAGTTAGAATGCACTGGTACGAAAGCTTTGACAAAGATTGTCTTAGGACAATCAAAATTGTTGTGTAAATAAAAATATGAAAAGTCAAATTGGTGTTCTTAATCTTTTGGTGTTCTTATTCTTAAAATGACATTTAAATCGTCAAAATTAATAAACAAAAGTAATTTTAATAGTAATTTTAAAAAAATAACATGATGTTTTATTTAAATTAAAAAAAACCATAAAGGCTATCATATATTTATATTTCAAAAACTTTTATTTTTTTAGGCCAAAGTGTGAACAAACATCACAATATAAATATAAATTAAGCTTTTTGAGTTCTCAAACATTTCTTGGCGTGCGTAATCAAAAAACCGTTTCCATGTCATTGTCGAACAATTTCGGGAACTTCCGACAAATTTTATACATAGAATTTGTATATTTCTTTTATTTTACTCTGATGATAATTTCATAGAAAATTCGATTGCTCTCAATGGCAAAAAATGAACTAAATTCAACAAATAAAATAATTTAATGAAAAAAGTAGTTTCTGCAAATGAACTCATTTTAACATAAAATTAATTACAGCAACTTTTTCAATCAGCGCCACACTTTTTACTTTTCTGTTAATACTGATTAATGATGTTTACATTGTTTCAGTTGCTTTCGATCCTGGTCTCATATCGTTCAGTTTTATTTTATCGTACGAGTTTTGACGCCCAATAACAAGTAAATTTGTACACAAGATTAGCTTTGACTGTATTGTCAGTTTTGAATTTCACTTTAAGGCAGTATCTCACTTTAGTTTATTACTGACACTATTTTAACATTATTGATATTTTAAAAAGTTAACATTACTGATATTTTTACATTTTCTAAATCCTTCTGGAAATGGAATTTTAATATTTCTTGGTCTCGTGATTGTGGATTTTTTTGCAACTCTCGGATTCAATACATAGCAAATAATTAGTAATTATAAGACAATGAAATATTTGACTGATATGGTTGTGGTCACAATTAAAAAAATCACATAATTTAAAATTAGATATTTTGTACATATAAAAAGAATATAAAAATCGATTTGTTTAACTAAACAGCCGTTTGAAAATTATTTTAAATTCAAATTAAAATATGAAAATGAAAGATGTGGAATTACATTTACTTGAAACGAAGGGTAACTTATTGACGCTTCAGAAGCAAAATAAAAGTAAAAAAGTAACCGTTTTTACAAAGAACTAAATCTTGAGTATTTAAGAACACTTGCAAAATGACTTAAAGGGAAACAATTTGTAAATTACGTGCTATGAGCATGATAATTATAATTGCTACATCAGAGTTCATAATTTTTAATACCCAAGTTTTATAATTTTCACGATAAAATATTATTCCCTGCTTAAATTATTATGTTTTATAAAGAACTTTATATGGTACGACATTTTTTTAAGGTACGTATCTTTAAAATATCCTGAAAAAAGAATGTACTTTATAGAAAGCTTTTTCTGTATATATTAAAATAAAATTATTAATTTATATTTCAATTTAAAATTATTTTTAAAATATATATTATAATCGTGAGATATTTATTTTTATGAAGAATAAAGTAAAGCAAATTTAAAAAAAACCTTCAAAATTATACTAAATTATTAATAACTTCTTCTAGAGAAATTAATTTGCAGAATGCAATTTTTTTTATTAATTTTTTTCTTTCATTTCTTTAATAATAATTGACATTATTTTATTTTTTTACAATCGAATAAATTTTGTTTACTTTTTATGTACTTTGTTTAGTTAAAAATACTTAAATTTGTGTTTCTTTTGTAAAAAAAATCTAAAAAATAGATAAACAGATAATATTCAGCGGTATGCAAGAAAAGAAAATACCCTAAATTTAAAGCATTTGCTAGGTAGTAAATGCTGATAGCAATCGCTAGGGGTTAATTCTTATGCAAGATAAGAAAATAAGTAAAAACTATGAAGCATGTACTAACCTTTAGTCTAAAAAATGTTAGGGTGAATGATAGATAGTTCTGGAGCTATCTAGATGAATCTTCTAACCAATAGAAAGAATTTCTTGAATGCTTTGATTTCAAATATTGTTCATATTGATGGAATGAGAAGTTAGAAAAATGTGTTTTAATTACAAATGATTTCTTAAAATCGAATTAAGGGTCCCAGAAAATTTTCATGACAAAGGGTCAATTGAATTTAAAGATTATCACGATAATATTTCATTTTGAAATTTATTATTTTAATAACATTTAAAATGTCAGATTTATTACAATAAGAAAATTTAAAGAGCTAGTTTGGTTTTATTTACAATTAATAAAATTCAAACTCTAAAAATACTTTTATTAACAATATTGTAATTTAAGGACTACCAAAAGAAAAAAGTTGCTAAAAAAATTAAATAATTTAAAAGTACATTTGATTGGTCAAGAGCCATAGCAACTCTTAAGTAATTGCTAGATAGTTAATGCTAAGGCTAGATTCTTTTCTTGTATAAGAATCTTAGCATTTGCTATCACTAGTATTTCCTAAGTATCATTTGCTTGGTAGCATTTGCTAAAACTTAACTTTTTTTCTTGCATACCACTGATTATATATTTATTTATAGTTTTCTTTTCCTATAGTTTTATTTTTTTTGGTGGAACAATGTGTAAATTGAATCGATTTTGAGAATATGTTGTTGAGTAGGTTATGCAAAATACATGAAAATAAACTGAATCCTTATTTTGATCTGTCAATTTATATTACTGAATAGGGTACAAGTCTTTTTGGCGCCGTTTATTTTGACGCAATTTTTTGGCTCCATATTTGGTGACGTATTTTTTAGCCCATAATTTTTGTCACGTAACTTAGGGTGTTAAATTTTTTAGACTTTTTAAAAAAAGTTTAGGCTAATAATAAATAATTTTAAATTATGGTAATCAAATTTATAATGGCTTACAAAATTTATTACTTATTTATACATTTTATTTTTAAAAAAAGTTAAGACTAATAATAAATAAACTTAATAAATTATATTTTGTTAAAATATTTTAAATTTTTTGTAATAGGTAATATTTCTAAAATGTAATTTTGAAATTTTTTGTTTGATAATATTTTAAGTAATAGAGGTAAATCGAAATTTACTCACAATATGTATTTGTTTGTGTTTGATAAACCAAGTAAGAAGGATACCAACTGTTAACACATGATTTGAAAATTTTGTGTTGGGCCTATGATTTTCTCTGTTCTTTCAGATTGTTCAGTAGTTACTCTTCGTGTGGCATCGATGACATTGTGATAAGTAACAGATGCGTGAATATTTCGCGATTGAAATACGTCTTTATCTCGCCGGGATTAACTGTTTGGGCAGCTGTTTCCTACGACCTTGGAATAACTTTCAGTATTATACCTGAAACAATGAACCAGGTACGATATGTCGACGTTCTGAATCAAAGGTTGCTGCCTTTTGTTGGGGATAACACGCAACACTGGTATCAACATGATGGCGCACCTCCGCATTTCAGCATTGCAGCGCAAACGTGGCTGGATAAACATTTCCCACAAAGATGGATTGGTCGTAGAGTACCCCAGGAATGGCCACCTCGGTCTCCAAATTTGACGATACCTGCCTTCTGGCTATGGAGTTACGTCAAAGATCGAGTTTACGCCATCGAAAATAACTATCTGAACCTCGATGAACTACAAGGCGCCATTTCAAGAGTGCTGTCAGACATCGATCACCGCATCATTCGAAAATGTTACACGAATTTTGTGGAGCGATGCAATCTGTGTTTGCAGAAAAATGGTGAACATTTTGAACAATTATTGTAAAACCTTTTTCTTTTCATGTCTTCAAGTTGTACTGCGTAAAAAACCATGTCGTAATGCATTTATATCATATTCAAAAAGTTTTACATTACATCGCAGTATAGTTCCATATCTTGAGATGACGACTTATGAATCGCACGGTATATTAATTATTTATAGAATAAATATATTTTGATTACAATTTTTGATCACCTTCAGTAACTTTATTTGTGTTGTATTAACTTTTTTTTTTAATTTTAATAGTTTATTTAATTTTTAATCATATATAAGGAATTTTTCTAAGAAAAATAATATAAAATCTCAATTTAACTGGTTAATATTTTCATTTTATTTAAAGATATTTAATATAGAGACTTCTTTACTTTTTTCCATTTTGGATGTTTATCAATGTGTTGTAGTGTCTTATTAGTAATGATTCGCTAATGATAATGTTAATCGAAATTCTTCTGAAGAATAAAAAATTCATCTTTTGAAATTGATGAAGATGATCTATCTATCAAAGTTCAATCTTTGTAACATTTGCAAGGATAAAGAACCTTATTCTATTTGTTTACTTAGGTAGAAATTAACAACCCTCCCCTAGGCCTAACCCTAATTCCCTTGAATAATGGTATCTTTTAATGAAATATATTCCAAAAAAATTTTTACAACATTAAAACTTGAAATAAAGACAAATTATGACGTAAAAAACGCTATTAAAGATTATATTAAAATATAACTAACGAAGATATTTCACAAGAAAATTATAATATTTGAAGGAAAATTAATATTAATTGAAACTTCAACTACAAACATGATTAGAATTCGGGATCAAAATATTGTTAAAAAATTTTCTAGTTTTAATTGACTACTCAAACTTTTTGTACTAAATATCAACCCTTTTGGACCCAACTACCTCAAGATCTACCCATTAAAAAATTTAAATGCTTAATTAATTTAACTTCATTTTAAAATTAAACAAATATCAAATAAATAAAAAACTAAATAAAAAACATAGAAAAACTATTAAAAATGTCTTCAATCAGTTGCTAGTCGTAATGAAGTGTGATTTCCAATTTGCGAAAAATATTTTCAGAAAAAAAAATTTCAAGAATTTTTTTCGATTTGAAAATCAAATTTTCAAAAAAAAACTTAATACTTTCGGCTTTTAGTAATAGATTAACTGAAATACGTGTCGCGATCGACTGGTAGATAGATAGCGATTGCCTGTTTGGCCAAGCCTGATATATATCATTTTAAGGAATAAAATCGATTTATTTAAAATTGATTATCATTTGATAGTTTTTATTCACGGTTTTTTCAAAAGTAACAGGAATAAATTGATGTCGTACTTTCTGTTTTCGACCGCCTACTATTTACGAGGTCTGAGAGTGCATGAATATTTGATAAGATTATATGATAATAAGTATTATATAACCTTTACAAAGGATTGTAACCTTAACTTCCAACGCAAATCGAGACTAATATTTGCCAACCCACGTGACGTGGTCTCATAATGACGACAAACTTGCCGTTTATTTACATTATACCATCATTAACAATCGTTCTTAGAAATAATAACAACGCTTTGTGTCTAGCATAACATTATGTAATTATATATAAACAAAGTTACTGAACGTATTCCCAAATGTTATTTCATTCTTTTGGGGAACCAACAGTAAGTTTTAATTATTGATAAAATTGTTTCAAAAATTTAATTTATTAATAAAATTATTATTTTTCGCAAGTAGTATAATTACATATGACGTAATAAGTATATTGACAGTTGTGAACTCGACCCTCCATGTGTGCGTGTATACGTGTGTGTATTAACTCAGTGTGATTGGTGTTACGTAATACTTCTTCTCGCCACCAGTATGATAAAATGTCTGTACTGAAGTTCATTCATTTCATTTTTTTTACATTTTTATATTAAAAAATTCATTAATTAATAAATTACATGTTAAAATAAAGTAATTAATTAATAATTATACATTTAATTAATTTACGTTAACAGGATCTATTCAGGAGATAGTATATTAACAAACCAGTCGCGAGGAAGCGTTAATAATAATTCTTGAAAAATTAAAATTCTTTGATATTTCCGTTTGCTGGAAAAATAGACTTTTATTTTTTAATACTTTTCGCCGTTAATTAATTTAATTAATTTTCACTAGAAAATATTATTTCTTAAAATTTAATTATTAAACATAAATTTATTATAAAAAAAGGATTACTAATTATTATTATAATAAAATTTCTCTAAGGATTTTCTAATATAAAATGTAAATATTATTAGAATAATTTTTAATATATCAGAAAAACGTATTAAATTATTTTTTTAATAATGTTATAATTCAAATTTTCTGTTCCTTCTTTTCTCCTATTTACACATTATAAAGTATATCGGTTTTTTTAGTTAATAAAATAATTAAGTTAAAAAAGAAAGTAATAAATGTGAAAAAAATAATTATTCAGAAAAAATATAATTTTGGGGGGTATTAATTTCTATCCTTAAAAATAAAATAATTAAATTTTATATTTTTTTATAATTATTGAAATATATTTTGTTTTAAATTGAAGTTCGAAAATAATTGTTTTTTTGTCTGGAAAATGATGGTTAAGTGTTTCAATATTTGAAAAAAAATGATTTTCTATAAACATTAAAATTGTTTAAATATTATTTCGGATAATAAAAATTAAAATTACAGAATTGAAAAATGACAATCGAAGTCACGCCGGCTGGAGAGGAAAGTCAGGATCTAACGAAATCGAAGGTCACTGACGAAGAAGCCAAAGACGTGCCGGATAATTGTCAATTGACATCGAACAACAAATCTAACATCCCCGATGGCGGCTGGGGATGGGTTGTTTTGGCCTCGGCACTGTTTATTCGGATAATTATTACGGGGATCTACGTTTCGTTCGCTGTCTTTACTAAAGACTTCATAGAAGAATTCAAAATTTCTCCTAGTGTAATGAGTTGGATGATATCAATCTTTTCTTCCATAAGTCTTATTGTAGCTCCTTTGGGTGGTTATTTGGGCACGAAATTCGGATATCGAGTCGTGTCTGGAGTTGGCCTTTTTGTTGCGGGTATAACTTACCCATCTACGTACTTCTATCCGACATTGTGGTTCACATTTCTAACGGGATCAGTCATCGTTCCATTTGCCCAAGGACTCTCTTTCATGTGCATTAATGTCATTTTAACCACGTATTTCGAAAAACGTTTGCCAATCGCTATGGGAGTGTTTTCATGTGGTTCGGGAATCGCTTCCTTTGCAATAACACCATTAATGTCAGTTTTTATAGACAGATTCGGTTGGAAATTGAGTAAAGTCATTTACAGTCTTTTCTATATAGTTGCTGTGTTGTGTTCTTTGACATTTCGACCGGTTAATTTGAAAGCAAAAGAAAAGAATAAAGAAAATGGGGAAATCGAAATACAAAATGAAATCGTTCCAGTTGATCAAATAGCAAGTGTTTTCGGTTCAAAGGACTCCAATATTTTCAATTACATATCGATGGCTAATATAGCTTCGAAAACATCGGTAAGTGATGAATCGAGTAAGTATTACTATTCTCTGAGGAGCCTAAGACTAAGTAAAAGAGAAATAGATAAAAATTCAGTCAACGTCGTCAATGTACCCATATCTGTGTTGGTGGGGATCAGTGTTGCCAGTAATCTTCAAATAAAAGCTGCCATAGAACCAACAAGTGAAAAGAATATCGAATTGGTTTCTAAAGACGCTCCTATAATCGTTAACGTTAAAAAGTCGTGTGGATATTTGAAGTTGTTTAGAAAACCAATATTTCTTCTTTTTCTCCTTTCCAACCTGTTAGGTTATATGGGATACGATACCCCTTACCTCTATGTTAAAAGTAAAGCCCTTGAACTAAATGTGTCAGATACTAAGGCAACCTGGTTACTGACAAGTCTCGGAATAGGAAATATTTTTGGTCGTCTCGGATTCGGTATTTTAGGTGCAAGGAAAGTCAATACATATCTGATGAACAGTTTTTGTTTGATATTAGCCGGTTTATTTGTTCTTATGAGTCGAGTTGCGTTCTTTTACCCGTTAATGGTCATCTACACGGTCGGTTTTGGTATATTTATGGGCGGATATGCAACTTTGGGGCCGGTTTTGTTGGTTCAAATATTGGATATTTCTGACTTCAGTAACGGTCTCGGTATGCTTTTTATTGTTCAAGCAATGGGATTTCTATGTGGAGCTCCACTTTCCGGACTGATATACGATGCGACTAAGTCCTTCGATTGGCCGTTCATATCTTGCGGATTAATAATTTTATCGAGTGGACTGGTCCTCTTTCTGGCATTTTGTTCAAGTAAATTTAGAAAGTCCCAAAAAAAATGATTCTACAAAAGACTGCAATGTGTCAAAAGTGAAGAATGTTGAATAAGTTTATGTATATTTGTAATGTTTCTTACGACCGTACACATTTTTACTCGTCTTTATGTTATATTACTTTTTAATTTTATATCTTGAATAAAAGTCTTGTCTCTTGTGAATTATTATTTTGATTGTTTTATGATTGAATATAAGACTCAAAGAGATAAATAATGCTTCAATAAAGTCACAACCCTTGTACACATAAAGTTACGACTTCACTCTAACGAGAAAATGGTAACATAATAACTCGGACGAATCAGTGCAATTTTTTTAAATTTTATTCTTCGTTTTGCCAACATCTGATTTTTATATTAAATCCAATATACAGGGTTTTCCAATAAGAGGTGTTATTTTGATATTCAAAGAAAAATCCATTTGTTAAGATAAATGATCGTATATTTATTACATAAAGAGGAAGGTATGCCGGTAGTAATGGTAAATAACATCAACCAAATGACTACCACGTCAACGCCTACAGGACCATATCCTTTTTCATAAAATTTCCCATAACCAAATTGCAAAGTGGCTGTCCTATATGCTTGACAACCTCACGAATTCCATCTTTGAGATCTTGAATCGACGCTGAGCTGCTGGCGTAGACCTTCTTTTTCACGTAGCTTTTTCTCGTAAAAGATCAATGGTTTCGTTGCTTATGTGCACGTAGCGCCGTCTTGTTGAAAGTAAACGTGTTCCAGATTAATACCATCCAATTCTGGACATAAAAGTTATTAATCATTTCTCGATAGCGCAATCCATTCGCCCTAACTGTTGCTCTAGCCTCATTTTTGAAAAAGTAAGGTCCAATGACCCCGCCGGACCAAAGATCGCACCAAACAGTCACACGTTGAGGATAAAGAGGCTTTTCAACAATAACTCTTGGGTTTTCTGAGCCCCAGATGTGACAATTAACGGAGCCACCGAGGTGCAAATGGGCCTCATCACTAAAGGTGATTTTTTGATGGAATTCCGGATCTTTTTTATGCATTTAAAGGACCAAATCAGTAAAGACACGACGTTGTTGATGATCTGCCGTCTGGAGTTTGTGCGTTAACTGAATTTTATAAGCCTTAAGACTCAAATCTTTATGCAAAATACGGTGTAAAGACGTTTGTGGTATGCCTAATTCCAAAGAACGACAAGGAATGAACAAACCTGGGACAAACGTCAAATATTAAAACTATAGGTTATTTGAATAAAAACTCAATTGATGAGAACTGAAATATAAATTATACATTATTGAAACTTTGTATTTTTAACAAGTAAACAAGAGTAAATTCACTTTTATATATAATAACGATATAACACCAGGACTTTTTTCAATCACCCATGAACAAAATCAAACAATTTTTGAAGAAAGTTGCATCCTTTTCATTTCAAATATAGAGCACATCTTTCTTCAAGTTTTTTTAACAATAAGAAATCTATTCAAATCTACAGCCGTGGCCATAATTCACCAGCCACACCTAGAAATACTGAGATTTTTGACTAACTGATATTTTAACGAAGTATTAAGGATATATTTAGTACATACAAATAATAAGAAGAATACAGACATGGATGTACAGTTCAAACACTCTTCCACTAGTACTTTGTGTGGCCACCTTTTGCATTAATCACTCCTTCCAATCGGCGTGGCATTGACACGATTAGATTGTCAGTGAGTTCGAGGTTGATCTCTTGTACCCAAACACGTTTAATCACGTCAAGTAGGTCATTATATGATGTGGGGGCATGCTAAGCAATCTTTTCTTTCACTATTCTCCAACAAATTTCAATCAGTGATAAATCAGGTGAGTTGCCAGGCCATGGACCCAGAACGTTGATCTTGTTTGCTTCCAACCAGACTTTGTTTAGTCGCCATTAATGGCATGAAGCATCGTTATGTTGGAAATAATTGCACTGACGCATTTGAAAGAAACGTTGGACCTTATCGCGAAGAATGCCATTGTACACAGGCGAAGTGATAGTAGTTCCCTTGGAACAGAACCAAAGACCGCAGTGACCTCTGGCTGCAATTGCGCCCCAAATCATAACTTTTGGCGCACTCCACACAGTGGGAACAGTGTACTGTGGCCTAAAGCGGTGACCAGGCGGCCGGCGCACCGTGCTGATCCATGTGCCTTTCTGACAGATTGTGGTTTCTACACTGAACATCACCGAAGGCCATTGAAGTCCTGTCCAATATTGGAAAGCTTTTGCAAACACGAGCCTATCACGAATATTCTTCGACGATAAACGCGGTTTCTTGGCAGGTTTGTACGATCGAAATTCTTCTTCAACCAGACGTCGACGAATGATTCGTGCACTAGGAAATTTATCAATGTTAGCTGGAAGATCAGCTTGTATTGCGCGGGAACCAGTAAATGGATTGGTCTTGCAAGATCTCAAAATGGCCCGGTCTGTCAACTTGCATATGATACGTGACCGTCCACAGCGTTTCGTATAGGCAAAGGCGCCGGTGACTTGATGAAGACTGAGAGTGTCGGCTACTGCAGTGCGGTTAATATTTTACTTTTATATATCATAATAGCATTGTGGGTACGCTACTTAAGATGTATTCTTATTGGATGTTGGTTAAGAACATTATTTACATGCACTTTCACACACACACATAGGTAAATATTAATTTTCTTTAATATGCAAGGGTGGCCGGTGAATTATGGCCACGACTGTTTATTGGATGTAAAAGCAGCATGAAAACTCTTTGAAATTACTTTTCCCAATGGGGGCAGCTATCGGTATTCGGGCCATAAGAATGCAGCCCCCATTTGTTAATAATCAAACGCCAATCGATAATTTTCACTCTTAAGAAGGCTGGTTTCCATTCAAATAAATTAAATCGATCAAGACAATTCACAACATTAAAGTCTCTGGCAACAAAGGAACTATTACACATTCTAGTGTTAGATCTATCTCTGGATTCGTAAATCTCGATCTGTTGTAAACACCTTGATGCGGACTTGAAAATGATATAATAGAACTCAGTCGATTTTCTTCATTTACTTCAATTATAAGAGAATCTTCTGAATGAATACTGTTTTCACTTATAAAACTTTGCTCATCGACATTTTCATCTATTTTTTTAGACATAAAACTTTTTTATAAATATCTATATAATAAATTATAACAATTCAATCGATATTTTTATTAGTTTCCAAAATTTAAACATAAAATTAAACTTGACATATTAAAAAAATTAACAATTATCAAATTATTGAGAAGAAACTCAGTAATCCAGTTCTAAGGTTAAGTAGTTAGGAAATTAGGGCTATTAGGTTAAAATTCTCGATTGTATGATAGAGTGAGATTTTATTTTACTACTAAATTGGATAAAGGCTGCATCAGTACAGTTGTAGTTAATTAAGAAGTAGTTGAAATTAAGGTTTCGACTCAGACAATTTTTAGGATAAATATTGTAGAATAACTATTTGTAGTGACCCCCAAAATTAACTTATTTAAATATTTACAAAAATATTTCTTTATATAATAAAAAACCTTATATATTTATTTTTAATTAATTATTTAAAAAAAAATAAATTAAAAATATAATAAAAAACCTTATATATTTATTTTTAATTATTTTTTTTAAAAAAAATAAATCAAAAAAATGGACGCCAAAAATAATTTGTTTTAATAAACACAATTTGTAAATACCAGAACCCGAAATCATCGGTGCTAGCCACTCGGAAGCGGCCACGATGAAAATAACACAACAGGCAGAAATTACACTGTTATAAATATAACAGTTTTTCGAGACAGAATCAGAACATTTTGAGAGAACATAATTGAGAACATTAAGACAACGTTTGAACCACAATTAACCAGAACGAAATAAGGATTAAAAAGAAACAGGAGTCCACACTACCGAATTACAGAGATACTCCGAACGATCCACGAATTAACGAATCGAGAACCGAAAGCCGACCGATGAACACTCTTCCGGATCCAGTTTTATTATCGACAAAAACCCACATACAAATGTAAATTTCCGACATTGTTTTTCATTGTTTGAATACACGTATTATGAAACATTTATTTTTCTATATAGATTTTAATAAACCAGTGATTAATTAATAAATTCATAAAAACCAATTACCCCTTTTAGAGTCTAGGAGTAGTTAATCCCTCGTCGTCGCTGTGGTCGTTGTTCCTGTCCAATATTGGCAGAGTAACTTATAATGTCGTTGATGAAGAGAAAGCAATTCTCCACAAAATTCCTGAAAAGGCGGCGAGATTTCGTTTGTCCCTGTCGCGTGGCGAGAGTGTCGCGTCCTCGCTGAAGCAATAAACTCGAGCCCTGGTCATGGGTATTCATGAGATAATCGTTGACCGTATGTCTATAAACGGTTTACCGATTGGTATCCGTATGATTGTTAAATATAATTATTCCTTCAAAGAACTATTCCTTTTAGCGTTTGTTAATGAATAGATTAATAAAATGAAGTGATGGATAATAGTAATTAAGACATGTTGTTGATATAGACTAATGATAAAATAATTGTGATAATAATATAGTAATAGTAGGATAATAATATATCACATGGTTAAAATACGTAAAAAAATGATAACTAATTAATAATAATAATGAATTAATATGCCTTTACTTTGTATATAGATGTATAATGGTGATAAATTACGAAAAATAAGAAACAATAAATATAATCATTTAGATAGATACATCGGTGGCGGACATAAGCTAATCAATTCAGAAAAGCAGAGCATAAGGGGCACACACATGGAGCAGAGAAACAATCAACACCGTAATAAAGTAATATTAAATAATGACACCATGCAGCAATTCGACAAGCACGACATATACATAATATGAAATCAGTCCCGAGCGGCGCTGAGCTAGTTGGAGGGCCCACACCCGTCCCGACTTAAAATGAACCCGCAAGCCCTCCAGACCTGGCACTGCTGGTCAAATGTCAGGCGAGGAGAGGTGCCCGACAACTTCACATAAAATAAAATCAAGTGCGAATTACATCGGGTTGTGGTTGACCCTTAATAACCACTGGCGGCTCAGGAGTCAACGAAAATGTTTGTGCTCAGAAGGGTCACGACATAACTATATTTGGTAAATTTGTTAATATTACATTTTTTTACACCTTCCCCTTTTCAACAAATTTCAATCAGTGATAAATCAAGTGAGTTGCCAGGCCATGGACTCAGAACGTTGATCTTGTTTGCTTCCAACCAGACTTTGTTTAGTCGCTTTGTTTACTTCCCCTTTTCAACTTCGTTAAAGAATCAGGTGTTTTAATAGCTCAGTGTACATAATAATACTCTTATTTAAAAATTACTTAAAGTTTAATGATAAAATTAACAAATGCTTGGAAAAGAGTAGAAAAGGAAACAATAATTTACTTCCTGTGCCAAACTAATTAATTCACATACTTCAGTAAAATATTCAACAATTCAATGAGCCTACTTAAATACACATGGAAATTTATTTTTTCGAACTTTATGCTTCAAAGACATACATGTTTTTTCGACAGTTTATTTCCAAGTGCAGGTTCAATTAATTTATTAACAAAAATTTCCACCTTTTCGTAAAATATGTATTTCAATTGCATAAGTATTTATTGTAATGTATCATTGGTGTAAAATAAAATTAGGTGAATATTTTGGATTTTGAGACCATTAAATTGGTTTGTAACAAAACTCTCACATAATGCTTTGGATCAGGGGTGAGCAACCTTTTTAATCAACGGACCAATCTAAATTTAAAAAGTTTTTTGGCGGGCGCACATAAAGTAACACTTATTAATAATTTACGAAACTTTATTTATTAGGTTGGTCGAAAAATAATGGCGGTTTTTGGACAGAAACTTCAAAGACGTGCAAATTCACAGAAACAAAAGTTTATTAATCAAAGTATGAACCGTTGGCATCAATACATTTTTGCCAACGAGAAACAAGTTGTTTTATTCCATCAGCA
>MQRK01238907.1:0-13605 GCA_001938485.1 Girardia tigrina | reverse complement strand
GAGCATCATTTTGGTTTTTGAAAATTTTTTCACGTAGGAAGTTGTACAAATGCCTGAAAAAGTAGAAGTCCGTTGGAGAGAGGTCTGGTGAATATGGTGGATGAAGCAGGGTTTCATAGGCCAACTCATTAAGCTTTTGAAGAGCACTTTTGAAATATGAGGTCTAGCATTATCATGAAGAATGATGGAACTTTTTCGATTGACCAATCCCGGACAAAGGGTTTTCAATTGTGCATTTCATCAATTTCATGACAGTACCTCTCCGATGTGATTGTTTCACCTGGATTCAAGAAACTATAGTGGATGATTCCAGCATCACACCACAAAATTGTCACCATAACCTTACGGAGTATTAGTTTCTGTTTTGGAAAGTGTTTCGGTACTTCATCTTTGTCCAACTACTGTGCAGATCGACGTCGGTTATCATACAGGATACATTTCTCATCACAGGAAACAATACGATCAAGAAATGGATCGTTTTTATTGCGAAGATGATTGGCAGGACAATTTTCATAGCGTCGGTTCTTTTGATTTTCATTCAAATCATGTGGAACCAATTTATCAAGTTTCTTGATTTTTCCAAGTTGTTTTTAATGATCCAGGACTGTTGAATGACTAATGCCTAACCCATCTGCAAGTTCTCTGATTGTTGTACGAGGATCTGTTTCCACCATTGTCCTCAAATTGTCGTTGTTCACAGCAACTGGACGACCACGACCTTCTTCATCTTCAAAGTTTTCATCTCTGTAAAAGTAACGAATTGTACAAGTAATGGGTTAACCAATTTATTATATTCGCTACTTTTACGACTAAAATTATTACGTTATTACTAAGTTTATCAAAACGAATAATGTTTATTTTTGGTAAACTTAGTTAAAGAAAAATAAATTAACAAAAAAACAATTAATCAAAATAAAAAATAAAACTACGTCAAATAACCAATGTTTAATAGAGAACGAAATAATTACATGAGCAGTAGGATATATTCCGTAAGTCATAGATATATTAAGTTTTGAATTTATTGATTGCATTATTGAATCAGATTTTTATTATTATTAATTCCAACGGCTTCTTGCTTTGAACCAAAAACAAATAATTCTCAATGTTTATGATATCTATTTTTTACAACTTGTTAATTAAAATTCGTTTTCTGTAAACATAATAATGTAGACATAGAATTTGATCCTCGATTTTGAATAACAGCTACAATTTTGACATTTTTCAACACCATCAAATAAAGAACCCCTACTGTCATAAAGTAACTTTAAAGTACTGGAACTAGGGAAAAATTTATCGAAATAACTGATTAACTTTTGTAACATAACCATGGTTTTTTTATTATAAACCTTAACATCATTTCTTGTGTCTTTTCCACTAATTTTTAAATTCGAAATAAACATTCCAACTGGCCGATTTAACGATCGTCGGCTACATGATTAAACTGTCGATGACCAAAATCACTTTATAACTCGCTCAGATGAAAACAAATCACAAACAAAAAAATATAAAAATTCACACCACTACACGAAATAAAAGACCAACAAAAAAATCAACAATAAAAAAACACACGTCCAAACACGAAAGAAACATCAGAGCACTCGAAAGTAAACACAAAGGTCAAAGAACATGCAAATAAAATAATCACGCAGTGTCAGTAAGTAGAGCACTACAATCTCCATCAGAAAATTTTCGGACCATCGTTGCACTGTGCGCTCAGAAGCTGTTCCCTTGCTAAACGCTTTATGGATATTGCGAACCGTTTCTGCTGCTTTAAGACCCAGTTTAAATTTGTACAAGAAAATTGCTTGAATTTTTATTTTTCTATTATTAATTTAGCACCGTAAATATTCTAAAAAAATAACAGCAATATGTTAATAATGGCTATATGAATATACAGCTAGGCATAAGATTTCAAATAATATCTAACACTAATGCATTTAAACTTATATACATATCAAAGTAGATAAACAAAGTATAAAGCTCAAAAACTGCCATTATTTTTCGACCAACCTAATATAATAAACATTACAATAAAAACATATGATTTAAAGAAAGTAATTAACTCATGAACAATTCATAACACAAAATAAAAACAATCAAGAGAAGAACTGAAAAACAATTTTATTTGAAATTTTAATGAGAAATTTGGTACTGTTTTTTTTCGATTAAAACTCATCTATATTAACCGGAATTTATGAGGAAGGTACATGTACGCAGCTTTCCAAACGTGCATCAGTCAGTCTTGATCGGTGGTTATTTTTGTTTAATTTCATGGTTGAAAATAATTGTTCACAAAGATTCGCACTTCCAAACAGAAACATTATTTGCTTTCCATTTTTCATCAAAAGCGGAAATTTCTCAGAAATCACATAAGATTTATAAAAAATTAAAATATTTACTGTGAAAAATACATTTTTTTAAATCATTATTATTCTGCATATCAATCACCTCCATTTGAAAGTCTAGGGGAACTGTATCCACATCGATATTAAATGGTGAGGAAAACATTTTCATCCAAACCGAAAACTTCTTAGCTTTGAACATTTTGAATCGTAATTGAATTTCGTTGATTAAAATTTTATATATTGTACATAGTTGTCAGAAGTAGTAACGTTTTCTTTTTCTGTGGAAAATAAGACACATTATTCACAAAAATATGTTGTTTCTACATTTGTAATTTGCGCTCAGAGCTCTGAATTTTATCAGATAAATTGCAAATAAATTGTTCTTTTCCTTTTTTGATTTTTTTAACGGTTTAACTTTAACCCCCTTTTCGGTGACATTACTTGCGATAGACATATGAATGATAAGAGAAAGTTGATAAAATAAATTTAATTTTAGAAATTCTTGGGGGCCGAATAAAAATTTGTAACGGGTACAAGCGGCCCGCGAGCCCCGTGTTGTTCACCCATGCTTTAGATGGTTAAATAGTTCTTTAAATTTCTTTTAAGATTTTTAAAAATCTTTTTTGTCTTTAACCGAATATATTTCTACTACGTGTATATTTTGAAAACTTCTAAACAAAGTTCTTTTATAAATATAAGCAAAACGATGTATAAAAAGTTTTCAATCTTCTTTAGATTTATTTAGTAGTATTGCTGAATAGGAGGAAAATTTAATTTATGATATAATTAGACACGATATGCTTAGTGTTTGGACAGAGGAAAAACTACAAAATACTTCTTAAAACCAAACTGGCTCAGAAACTAGGTTATGGCCACCACTTGGTGATCTATTGCTAATTTAATCCACTACATTATCTTTAGCTTTTAAGAATTAATTAAGATAAGTTAGTCAAATCATTAAAGGAGCTCTGGATTGATATTCTGCTTCAGATTAACTACAAAAAATTAATGGATTCACAAGAATGTCTTATTTTGTCAAGGTAAGTAGTTGTATATTTTTAATATTTCCTTTAATCGATTTTTAATCTGTCTTTTAATATTTATATTTAAATCAATTATTTATTTATTTTTAATTATATTATTTATGTATTAAGATACTACAAATATTTTTCCCTCTAATAATTACCATCGGTCAGAAAAATGCATTTAAATTTTGTCCAGTTCACAATCTGCAATCAGATTAATTGTTTTTGATTTATCTTTTAAGTAAACGTTTTAGTTGTTTTACATGTTTTTCATGGCCGTATTGTTATGTTAGCAATATTATTAAACTCTTCCATGTCATATTCCATTCTTCTTTATTCAAAAGTATTTATCAAAAAATAAAATACAATCCTTCCTAGATTCTTTCAGTATCCAAATCTTGTTGTTTGCCGCTCTTACACATCCTTTGTGTTGCTTAAATCTTATTTCCTTTCATTTTTCAATTGCTTTGATTGTTTCCCCAATTTCCTTTATATCTTGCTTCCAAGAGGAACGAAA
Organism: Girardia tigrina; assembly: GCA_001938485.1. Taxonomy (NCBI): domain Eukaryota; kingdom Metazoa; phylum Platyhelminthes; order Tricladida; family Dugesiidae; genus Girardia; species Girardia tigrina. The sequence goes on along the minus strand of MQRK01238907.1, from coordinate 9,718 downwards.
GAGTAACATCCTCCATTGTTAACATTTCAGTCTTTAATATACCCGTTTCATTCAGCTTGTTCTATATAAGACATTAAGAATATACTATGCAATCCTTAGGAGACAATGCGTTTGTATTTTTGTGTAAATACTCTTTTATATATTCTAATTTCATGTTCAGACTACTAAAAAAATTATTTAGTTCTGAAATAGTGTGTGAATCAGAAATATATAAGAGATACAAAACAATATTGTCCATTTTTATTAAGAACACCGTCTTTACATTCGAAAACTTTTCTTATTCCTCCTGGTAGTAAGCATTCCTATATTCAATGGAACTGAACTATTTATCACCCTTGAGTGAGTCTAATATCTCGTCAAAGTTCGAATAAATAATGGGTATCGCTCTGTCACTTGATTCAACAATCTAAAATACAGACATAAATGAATCTCATTTCTCTTTTCTTCCAAACGCACACCATTGGGGCATTACATAGAGATGAGCATTTCTTTATTTTATATTTCTTTCCAGATTACTGATCGAATTCTCTAGAAGCTGTTGTAGGTGGCTTAGCTATCTCTGCAGTTTATATATTATGGTGAACCAAAAGTCTTCTCGTATTTTTTATTAAAAATTTAAACATAATTTTACAACAAATAAAAAACATTTAAGTTTCAACCTTGTTCTTAGAAGCGAAGAACTGATGACACCCGTTTTCGACCTCGGCCAGATTATTGAAGCTGCGACCAGGAAGCAAGTTTGCATAGAGCCGAAAAAGTGATAGTCGGAAGGCGCAAGATCCGGACTTTTTTTGTTTGAGGAATATCGAGTTTGGCCGACAATCTGCGAGAACTTATTGAAGGATTTGTCTCGACGGCTTTACGAATTGCTCCGGAATCTACGGTGATAGGTCGGCCTGAACGTGCATTGTCTCCGAGGTCAATGTCCCCTTCGTTGAACCTTTTGAACAAATTTTGTGCAGTGGGATTTGAGACCACATTATCGCCTTCAACTTTGCATATCTTCTTTGTTACTGCAGTTGCGTTGAAGCCCTGTTTCCAGTAATGGAGTAAAAGAACACGAATTTCAAAATTTTCCATGATTTTTTTAAAAGACCATAAAATTTATATTAACGACTAATTAGAAGTTTTAATATATATTGTGATAGAGCAGTTCAAGGGCTTTAAAAATATATAACACATGTATATAAAATATCTTTATTTGGTAATAAGAAACAATTGAACAAAAAGACGTAGAAAATACGAAAATACTTTTGGTTCACCCTAATAGAATGGTTTTTCATGATGTATCAATTCTGTGTTTACCAGTGTCACCTTCCTTATATCCAGTCTTCCAGCCATACAAACATTTTAAAATTCTTTGTTACTTGCATGTAAATTATATTCTTTCAATTTAAATTTTTCTTTCGAATTTAGAAACGAAATTGTATTGGTATATTTAAACTTATTTATATTATGTTTTTAAACTAAAATCTCTCTATACATTTCAGAGATGTCCTACTGTGCATCTATTATCCCATCTCTACATCACCTCAGTTCTAAACAAATTGCTCTTATCAATGTTATTCAAAAAATAATCGCTGGGATTACTACTTTTGCAACAAAAAATAACAATATTAACTTTCTTGTTTCTGCACATCACTATATCATCGTAAGTACCCACTATATCCATCCGCCACTGTTTACACTAATTACCGATGATGTTGTCTTCATATTTAGGGAAACCTGAAACTGTTGTGAAATTTCCAAGTCAATAACAATCGGGCCTCTCTGTATAACAAACGGTTCCTCGTCTTTCCATCCATCCTAGTCCTAATGCTGTGTCTACTATTGAATTCAATATAGTCTTATGTCTTCTTCCGCACCATCTCACGTTTAAAAATCCTACAATTTTAGACTGTATTATCAATAAAATTTTCTGTTGTGGAATAAAACTACATACATTATAGCTATTATACAATACATAATCACATACATTACTATAATTAAAATTGGAATAACAATTAGAATCATGAATGTTACAAATCACAGGATCCAGAACTTCTTACTTTTTAATTTATGGCTCGTATCACATCTTTTGACTTTTTATAATTTTTTTTAATTTACATAGATGTATCGAAAATTCATGACATCAGTCTAATAGCAAGGATGATTGAGTCCTTAGAGACTCAATAACAAACATCTTGGATCCTTACTTCTTAAATAGAAACATTTATACAAAACAAAGTCTCCATTTTGATCCGAAAAAGATTCAAGCTCATCATTATTCTAATATATATTACCCATAAAAAATAAATTAAAAAAAAAATTGTATTGACCAAAATTTGTCATGCTGTTTAATAACACCCGAAACATTGTAAAAATTACAATTAAAAAAAAATTAATTCAAAATAAAATATATTATTAAATAACGACTCATTTATTAATTAAATTATAACAGAAAATCTTTTAACATAAGCACAAAACTGAATTAATTTTTTTTGTATTTTAATTAGATTAGCATCAATTTTATACAATTTTCAAAAGCAAAACCAGAAAAAAAATCAAAAAAATAAAATTAACTCATATTTTTCTTGAATTTTTAATTGAAATTTTCTTTTTAACAAAATAAATCTGAAATATAATAGAAAAATTCTGAAAGTTAATTGACTGAAATGGTTTGGATTTAATTATTTTACCAGATGAAACTCGAAGAAAAAAAATCGAAATGCAACTAAAATAATTTTTAAAATTCAAAATTAATTCTCAATCAAATTGAATTAAAAATACAATTTTTCTTTTAATACCAAACAAAAAAAAATAATTAATTAAATAAAAAAAATAAATCTCAAAACTAAAAGAATTTGATTTTTTCAATGAAGAAAAAAATATTTTGAAAATTAATTTTTTTTAATTAGAAAATGATTAATTATTTTGTTATACAAGTGTAAACTTATTTAAATGATAACAATTAATTAAGTAATTCGTGAAGTTTTATTATATAATTAAAGCGATTAATTGAATTACTGAATTAATCTAAATTAAAAATCAATTATTTTTTTTTAAAAAAAATAAGCTGATTAAAATTTTTTGATAAACATTATGCAACAGAATTAAAAAAAGGAGATAAAATTACTAAAATTAAAATAAATATTTTATAAATTAAATTTAATAATTAAAAATAAAAAAAATCAATAACATTTACAAAAACACATGAATTTATTTTTTTTGTTTAAATTTACTATGGAAAATCTGAAAAAAATTTTAAAAATTACAGTTAATTATTATTTTAAATTAATTATTTCAAGTATTTTTTTTAATGTTAATATAAACTAAAATAGGTAATTTAATAAAGAATAATTGGTTATTAACTAAAGATACAACTTGCATTTGTTGTTTTAACATAAGTGACATATTTAAGTGTCCTACTATTCAATACACACAACGACTGAAGTTGTTAGGAATGTGTGCATGACATACACACAAACACATGGTAGGATAGTATGCATAATGAAAGCGTGAATACTTGTTCATTGGATGAAAAAAATGTCGACCCTCTAAAGACCTTTGACTCAATACCATTGAAAGAGATGGGATGTCTACGATAAATTATTATTATATTTTCGGTCCGTAAGTCAAAGCTTTTTTGTGTATAGCTGTAATTTAGCGTTAAAATTAAGGTATTAATACTTGACATTTTAAATAACTTATTGATATATTGTAAAAATTATATTCTAAACAAATGTTCTTAAAAACTTATTTGTATTTACTGTAGCTTATATCACTTTTTATAGAAAAATAAAACATATTTTACCCGTGGATTAATAAATTAAACAAAAAGGGTAAGAAAATTATCAAATCTAATTTATATTTCCTTGATGGACTGCCAGTTGACTATCACCAAATGGTACCATTTGATTAACAGAAACAAATATTATAAACTATTCTTGAGGTATAAATAATTTAAAGTAAAATTTTATTTAACTAAAATATTTACTTTTTATATATTAATCATTTTTGTGATCGGTCTTCTGATCTGAAAATACGATTGTTTTTTTATCAAAGATTGCAGCTGATTTAGTTGTTATAGGTTAACGAGTGGTTCTTATCGTTTATGTTTATGGACAAGTCATTGTGATTCAGATATTTGTATGTAAAGTTTTAAAGATTACACTCTTTACAAAAAGATCAAGGAGCTAAAACAAAGAACTAAAATATTAATTATACAAGTAAAATACTTTTACGAATAACGGCTTACTAAAGAACAAAGTGTTTATTACAGTGATGGGTTTCTAACGAAAATAAAGATTTAGGAAAAAACTCTGGTTTTAGTAAATTAGCAGTTGTTCAGAGTTATTAAAAAATTAATGTAATCTCAAAAACTTTTGTAGGAAAAAGATTCTATTAATTAAACCATTGATCATACTATCTTTATATCTCGCTTCACAGTAACGTGTTCATAGAAATACAAGACATATTCAATGGTGAAACAATATTTAAATCTACCTTTCTTTACATTGGAAAATCTAAAAATATTATTATTATTATCTAAAACACAAACACAAATTTATGTGACAGAATTTATTAAACTATATACAAATAAAAATTCTTTATTTTCTCGCTTCTTGTTGACTTACACGAAACGTTTTCGAAAGGTATGATAAAAACAGTAATAAACCACTTGTTAATATAATGGTTCCACAATATATGAAAGGCCAATCATAAGATATTGTTTGATCGTAGATTAATCCGGAGACAGGCGCCCCACAAAAATATCCGATTGCTTGAACGACAAACAGAATACTCAGCCCATTACTGAAGTCAGAAATCGGTAGTAAATGAACTAGTAAAACCGGACCAAGAGTCGAAAATCCTCCAATACATACTCCGAAACCGATGGTATAAGTAACCATTAGAGGAAAAGAAAACGCTACCCGACTCAAAAGAACGAACAGACCCGCTCCAATAAGAGAGAAAGCATTCATCACATATACATTAATCTTCTTGAGTGATCCTAAATAACCAAAACCCAATCTACCGATTAAGTTTCCTACTCCCATGCATGTTAACAATGCCGTTGCTTGTGCTTCTGGAGTACCGAGTTCCAAAGCTTTATTTCTCACATAAAGGAAAGGGGTATCGAAACCTAAACTAGTTAACAAATTAGACACAAGAAAAATAACGAAAATGGGATTTTTAAATAATTTGAAGAATCCTCCGCATTCATTTGTTTTTGTGATGACCGGTTCTTCATTGGGAATAACGACTTCTATATTTTGCTCGCAAGCTTGATCAACAGCCGCTTTCAACTGAAGGTTACTGGCCACACTCATACCGACCATAGTTTGAATAGGAACGTTTAAAACATTAATAGAATTCTTGTCGATTTCAGTATCGTTTAATTTCAAACTTTTTAACGAAGTAAAATACTTGTTACAATCTTCGGCGATGGACATTTTTGATGCAATATTCGCCATGGAGAGAAAGTTAAAAATGTTTGAATCTCTTGATCCAATGACTTCATTTATTCTATCAATCGAGTTAATTTGATTTACTTTCCCGGTGTCTTCGTTAGTATTTTCTCTTGCTTGATCTTCTGTGTCTTCTTCTTTCTTGGTTTCAATCGGTCGAAAAGAGAGAACAGATAAAATCGCTATGAAGTAGAAAACGCCATAGAGTACTCGGGTTATTCTCCAACCGAAATGATTAATAAAGATTGTTACTAAAGGAGTAATTACGAAGGAAGCTGCTCCTGATCCACAAGAATAAAACCCCATAGCGATAGGCATACGCCTGTCGAAATATTTCGTAATGATAACACTTGCACATAAATTACTTATTCCATTTCCAAACCCAACAATTATTGAACCGGTTAGAAAGGTATACCAAAATGGTGAGTACAAATATGTCGACATATAAAAGGCAGCAGAAATCGCGAGGGGAATTATTGTCATCAAACGAAGACCGAATTTGTTATGGAGCAATGTTGCGATTGGAGCTACCACAAGGAAGAGTCCGGAATAAATCGATATCATCCAACTCATTGTACCTGGGGAAATTTTAAATTCTTCAACGAACTCTTTAGAATAAACGGCGAATGTAACGTATACCCCGGACATAACAACCCGAGCGATAAACGCAGTGATCATAATAACCCACCCATATCCTCCGTCTGGAATATCGGATGCTTCTTTGGGCTTAGCTTCAGAAGCTGGAGCTGATTCCTTTAAATCTTCATCAAACCCTTTAACTTTGACAGAGGTTGACAATTCATTTTCTTTTTCTTCATGAATAATTGACACCATTAAATTAATAAAATGTTTTTAATGTGGTTTCTTTATTTTATTTAAACAAATCTTCTGACTAATATTTAAAATAATTTTTAATTTTAATTAATTATTTTTTTTAATTAAATGACACAAAAATTAAAAATAAATTTTTAAAAAATTGTAAAATGTCTAATTGTAAATCTAATCTAATTAAAAGAATTTTAATATATTTATTAAGAATTATTCTCAGTATTCTTTTTAAATAATTTTAATTTTATTATTGTAATTTAATAATTTTATGGTATGTTTTTTAATTAAATATTACATAAAAAAATAATTTTAAAAAATATATTTTAATAGAAAGTCAATGAAAATCGTCTCTATTTTTGATTTTTTAAGGATAAATTGTTTTTAAAATTAATTGAATAAGTAAATTGATAATAATTAAGGTTATGGTTATTTCTAAAATTTTATTCAATCAAATATTTGACTTTGGAAATAAATTTTAATGAATTATTTTTTGTTTTTAAGATTTTAATAATCTAAAATAAGTAAACGATTAATTGTGTTTTTTTTCTATTAATTAAAATTCCAGAATAATCATTTAGTTACTAAATTCCGAAAATAAAAAAATAATCTTATTTTTGGAAGAAATTATTTTATAGGAAATTCTGTACATATTTAAGGAAAAATGTATCTTTTTTATCACATAAAAAACTGGATTTAATAATATCCATAAATTTGTTTAAGAATTATGTGATCAAATTACTAGCGAAGGTTCTCGTCCTGTATATAGAAAGTCTAATAGTATTCACCGGCTGTAGGACAAAACATCACAGGATAAAATATCACTAGGACAAAACTTCACTAGAACAAAAAATCACAATTGTCAAAAGTCACAAATGAAATTATTGCAATATATTTTTAATATTTAAAATCTAAATGTTAATTGTGAAGAATGTTTGGATTGTATCTCTTCTATCTAGATGGTTGATTAATATTGTAATTCTTATTATCTGTGTAAGGATAATTAGATGTATATAAGTATTTATAATAACATATTTTTTTTATAATTATAATATATTAATGGATCCAAAATATTCTTAAAAAAATCTCCTGTGTTTTAATATTCAGAAAATTTGTAAGATTTAAATTATTAAGTAATTTGTTATTAAAAATAAATGTTGGAAAATTCTTAAAATTTGAAACAAATTTAATTTAAATGTAGATTCTATACGTTTCAGTGTACAAACCCATAACCCTAACCATACCTTAATCCTAAAGTTATTTATGATATTTTATCTTAATGTTGTTCTGTCCTTGTGATGTATTTTCCTGTAAGGTTTTTTCCGGTAACCGTAGTCACCATAACAGTAAATGATTTCAAAGTTGAATAATTAAGGTATATCAAAAGTGCTAAAGATAGTAGATTGTACAATATATTACAAAAATTAGAGCAAATGAATATTAAAAAAAATAATTATTTGATAATAAATTCTTTTAATTATTAATATATTTTCTTAAAAAAAGATTATTAAATAATAATACTTAGTTTTTAAATATTTTTAACCAAAAGATTTTTTATTTTTGATTATTTCTTTCTAATATTTTCTACAAAGTAGATTATAAAATACTAAAATAAATGTTTTACATATTGAGAATAATTTAAAATATTTCTGAAATATTAATTTAAACAATAGAATAAATTAAATATTTTTATCTGATTTTTCTTTCTTTTTTTTAATTTTCTAAAATTTTAATTTATTATAAATAAATTATTAAATAAAAAATTAGTATTTCTAATTCTTTATTTTTGATATCAAATTATTTTTAGAATATTTCAATACTCATTATTGCAGTTACATTATCTCATTACATTATTTTTGAAATGTTTTATTATTTTATATTAAAATAATTATAAATTAATAATAAACTTAATAAATATTAAATTTTTCCATACTAATGTAAAAATAATAGCGAAAATGAAAATAAATTAGTATTTTTATATGATTTCTTTTTTATTTTAAATACATTTTTTAATGTTGTAAAATATTATCTTAAAATAAGTTATTGGATAATAAAATTTAAGCACTCAGGCGATCTTCTTATTATTTTCTAAAGTTTTTAACAGATTTAAAAATTTATTTCAGAGTAATTAGTCGATCATGTAATCATTTTTGCTTTCAAGAATAATTATGGTATTCAATGCGTTTAGCAAAAATGTAATTGTAACAGCGCTTTCAAACATCAATTTTTGTTCGATTCTATTGTTTCTAAAATTATTAAAAAGAAAACCTGGGTAATCATTTTATATTATTTTTTTTTAATAAATATCCTTTTTTGACAAATGTCAACTAATAATCGAGGAAATAAAGGTATTTGGACGTACTATCATTTGCGAAGGTATCAAAATGACTCCGCTCAAAATAGAAGTTATGAAAATATTTAACAAACCGAAATGTGTAAAAATCTAAGAAGCTTCCTATGTATATGTAATTATTATTGGAAAGTCATAAAAGTTTATGACAAAAAGGCTAGAATCATGGTGCAACTATGCAGACGAACAGTGGTGGCTAAAATTTTAAGAATTGTTAAAAAATTTTGTTATTTTTTCTGAATTTTAAGAACGAGAAGTTGGTCAAAAACATTTATTAGACTAAATAATCAGCAAAACATTTAGATATGCTTTGTAAGTGTTCATACAGATCCCGTTGAATCAATAGCGAGTTGGACAACCTTTGGCAGTGATTACCACACGGTTGCGGTCAGCCATTGAATCGACCAAATTGTTGCACCACTCCTGAGAAATCTTTTCCGTCCAAACAACTTTGATTTTAGCTTTGAGATCGTTCATAGGTGCCAGTAGTGTAATGAAGAAAAATGATGAATCATGAAATAATTACTGGGTTAGCGCTATAAGCCTCGTATATGCACAGTGTGCAAAGCACACACACTCATACCACCTGATAAGCTTTCGGTTCGGAATAACATAACATAACATCAGGTGATGGGCTAATATGCCCATTTTTACGTATCCAGTACATATTTAGCTTTTGTAGGCGCTCAGACTTACATTAATCAATCAATTTGACATCGAATGGATTGAGTAAACTGGTACGCCGACTTTACCGCGGACGACTTTACCGCGGACGACTTTACCGCAAGCGACTTTACAGCTGGCGACTTTACCGCAGAAAATTTACAACAAAAATGTCAATAAGTGAACAATGTCATCTAAAATATGAATAAAAATTTTTAATTATGTTATGATAAAACAATGAATCATACAAAGGTTTTAATTTTAAAACATAAATGGATAGAAAATTTCAGATCGACATTTAATTATTCTTTTTAATATTATGAGGGGTTAATTTTAAATTTTTATCTCGCCTGAATAGTTTATTATTTTTTTTAATTTAAAGGGTAAAATATTTTTATGTTAATTTGCTTATTAAATATTTTAAAAAATT
>MQRK01238901.1:38675-51394 GCA_001938485.1 Girardia tigrina | reverse complement strand
GATAATTAAATTAAATTAACAGGAAAATTTGTTTTAGAAATGTGAATTGTTATAGTAATAAAATTTTGGTGTTTAAAAAAATGAATTCGGATATAGACGTTGCAACCACTTCTCACAGCCTCCATTTCTGAAGTTTAATTGTAATTAAGGCTATATAGTCATTTTTTCTGTGGAAAAAACCATGTACAGTATAAAGATCGACTGAAATTTACCTGCACGGTAATTGGTGTGTTGTTTTGCAGTTAGTAGTTCAATAGTATATATGCGACTCTATCAATTTCTGGAGATTGGCTTTAAATCGTTCGCTATTTTCAATAATTATCGTTATTCAGAGTCACGATTTTGGACCTATAACTCGAACGAACTTGAGCTGGTTGGGGTTGGAAAATGTTCTGCTAGTTAAGAGGAACATTTTGTATGTATCTTATTTTGGCTAAACGATGGAATGTCAAATTATTCAGTCTGGATAAAACATTTTCGATTAAATAGTTCAATATTAATTGCTATTGCCGAGAGTCAGATCTTTGGATAACTGCTTTTGTACTTCAAACCGCCGATAAGTTGTTTTCCGTTTGAAAACTAAGGAATACCTCGGTTCCTAAAATTAATGCTTTTTAAAAATTCCTCATGTCAAAATTTAGAAAATAAACCAGAACTAATAAGGAATCCAAAAATATATTTTGTTGCAAAAAAATAACCAAGATTCATAAAGTGTTGAAAAATAGAAAAAAAATACAAATTTGAATTTATTTTTTCTATTTAATTTATTATCACAGAAATTGGTAATTGAAAATTGTTTTTTTTTGCAAAAAATGAATAATTAATCCCTTAGATAGTAAAATATGTAAGAGATTCATTTGTTGTCTTTGTGATTTCACAACTGTACAAAATGTGAGCTGAATCGGTGAACAATCGTTTGCCATATTTCTATCAAACAAAAAACGAAATAACTTACCCACAAAAGGAATAAAAATAAGTGTCATAATTATAAAGGTTTGATAATCAATACTATAGTAGTAATGATCATAACTAATACTATCAGTTAATTATAAAATTATTTAATAATTGGTGTCAGAAGTAGGTTTGAGAACCAAAAAATAGCTTTAGAGAACAAAAATAGATGAAATCTATATGTTGCGGTTTGAAAACCCATTTTGATACACAAACACGCAGATTATCAAGATTATTATGAGTCTGAACCCCGAAACTGTTCTCGATCATCCCGCATTTGATAAGATGTGTCGCAGAAACTGAAAAACGACATAAAGAGGAAATCAGACAAAGTTCAATAAAAACGTACCCGTTGACGGAAATCGAATAAGCATCCCTCCACAAGTAGAGCATCACAAGGCGAACCCGCAAAGATCGCGCTCCTTACCGCTGAAATCAATAACCTCAAAAAGCAAATCAATCTTGGCCAACAGGTTTCTAGTTTATGTTTTTATCATCGAAGGTATGGACAAGCGGCTAGGAAATGTCAAAAGCTGTGCACCTGGAGCCCCCCGAATCCTTCGGGAAAAGACTAAGGGTTTGAATCACTCCGGTACTTCCAACCCTCAACAAGCCACCGGAGCAATTCCAATCCATGACATTACAGCCACTGCCGTAACGAAAGCTTTCGTTTCCACGTGGATCAGCCGATTCGGTCCGCCAGAAATCGTTATTACCGACCAAGGAAGACAATTCTTTTCAAATCATTTCAAAGAAACGTGCCAAAAATTCGGAATCGAACACCGCCATACGACATCGTACCACCCGGAGTGCAATGGAAAAATCGAGCGGTTCCACAGATCACTAAAGAACGCGCTCAAAACCTACTCGGGTACGGCAGAGCAATCGTGGGCACACGATCTTCCAATTGTTCTGCTCAGACTGCGGAACTCGACGATAACCGGATCAAACGCCTCACCGGCACAACTATTGTAAGGCTCTTCCACTTACCTCCCGGGAGATATTATCTTGGATAGTAAAAATCAATCGACTTATCCAAAGAAGATATAGAAACAGCCATTCGTGGTTTTACAAGTCCGGCTGTAAACAAACACCTGACACGAAAAATCTTTGTTCCGTCAGCATTATCAACGTGCACGGAAGCCTGGTTAAGAAGGGATATCATCGGTTCTCTCAAATCACCATACGAAGGACTTTATAAAGTGTTGCGCCGATCCGAAGACATGAAGACCTTCGTTCTGGATATAAACGGCCAACACAAAACAATATCGATTGATCGTCTCAAACCGACGTTCACTTTCCAGGACACTCCTCTTCTTCCTCAGGGGCATATGTAAAGTGACAACTTTACTTTATCAATAAATTATTTTTAATTCAATTTTTGTTGAATTAAAAATAATGATTTTTAATTTTGTTAAATTAAAAATAATGATTTTTTTATCGATTGTTTAAATCGATAGATTTTGTTTTTAATATATTTTTCAAATCTCGTTTTTTTTATCTATTTAAATAACAAATATTTAAATAATGCAAGAAGATTACAATCAACTGAACAGAAATATTTCAAACGAGAAAAGGACAAAATACAATTCATCACAAATGGACGTATTAACATACGACTCTAAAATTAATGCAATCAACTCAATTAATGAAATGAACCAATCAATAGTCGATTTGGAAAATCTAAATGATTATTTAAATATTAAGGCTGTAATCAAGGACCAGAAAAACTCACACTACGAAGGCCCTTACAAAATTATAGACCAAATCACACATTCATTTATTTTAGACATAAGGTACTCTAACCAAAATTAATGAAAGAAGGTTAAATTTCATCCTTGATTTTGTTTTAAATGATTGGAATTCATGCTTTGTGGATAACCGAATTCTTTAAAGAACCATTTTAAAAGAACACCATCAACCATTACTTTCTGGTTAGAAAAGGGGGACTAATGTAGTGACCAACAATAATAACCGTATATATGATATTAATGAAATTGATTATAAATTATTCAATCAATGTTTTGAATTATGTTTTAATGCCAAATAAAATTTGTTATCAGCTGTTGGAATTATTTTTCGTGGAATTACTCTTTCTGTGGATTGAGGACATTTTCCATCCTCAACAATCGTTATTATTTTCCACGATCTACTCCTTGCTTATTGTGATATTATTATCTTGATTTCGTTCTTTAATTCCGTTGTTGTTGGGTTAAATAATATACAATAATTTATATATTAACGTATTTCAATGTTTTTGTTAATGTAAATAGAAGCTAAGCTCACAAATATTAATAACATATTCATTTTGTTCATTATTTATTAACTCGTTTTTAATAGTTAATATTAATTTTTTAAAACTTTTAACAGTTCGTAATGCAATAAAAAATCTTAAAATTATTATAAAAATTACATAAATATTATTCAAATATATAATTTATGAAGATGCGGTTAATTTTAACATTTTGATAGTCAGTCTTACAAATTAATTACTTCGTTGTCGGAATTTTATTCTTAAAATTCACATTCTTTAAAAGAATAATTTTAAACAATTTTTGAATAAATTAATTTTAACATTATTTTTATTATTTAAAAAAATTTTAATGTTAGATATTTTAGAAAATTGTAAGATAAGAATGCTAAAAATAAAAATGGATAAAACTTTATAAATTTACATTAACAATTTTCTAAACGATTTGTTTATTTATTTTTTGTATTTTTATTTTATTGATTTTGTAAGCTAAAATTTAAGTTGATATTTTTTAAACTGTTTTCTTACCAAATCGTTTTATTTGTTAATTTGGAAAAAGTTTGCCATCAAAGGCTTTCAGCCATCTTCCCAAAGTAGATAAAATAGAATAATTTTTAAAATTAACATAAAACTTCACAGAATACTGGAATTCAACATTTACAGGATAAATAATAAAGAAATATAATCATAGTTAAGTTATAAATATTTTTTCATTGATATAAATAATTTTATTAAATAAGTTAAATAATTATTAATAGGCTTTGGTTATTAAAGTATTTTGTTGAGTGCTCTTTTTGGACAGATATATATCTTCATTTTTTTAACCTAAATACCATTCTTTATTTATTATTTTGTTGAAGTTTGTTAGAATTAGGAGTTAGTTAAAATTTACAATTCATCAAATTATTTATAAAAATTTTTAATTTAAAATTTTAACAAAATTTAAATAATTACGAAAAAGCATAAAAATACATTAAGTTTAAAAATCCTAAAAAATTAAAACAATGAATTTTAAAAAAATAAAAAGTTATATAGCAATTAAAATAGACCTAAATTGTAAGCAAAAATTAGATTACTTACCACTAATATATTTTAAAAAGAAAATTATAAAAGTGTGTTAAAGATCGATTAAAAATCTGTATGATCTCTGAACAAACTTTTAACAAATATATAAATATTATAAAAATAGATAAATCAACAAAAAGAATTTTAAAGAAGCACATAATTAAAGACCACGATTAAAAAAACAGGAAACAGAGAATGTCTCTGAAGAATAATGAATAAATACATATTTCGAGAATTCCAAGGTTTAATTGAATAACCTTTATAAATTTTGAACGACTGTACAATTGGAAAATGGTTCTGTAAATAATTCTTCAAATTGTAATACTCAAAAGATTAAGGATAGCCTGTAATCTTTGAAATTCTAATATTCTTTTGAGATTTCCAGATTTCTGAGACGAATACTGTAGTCTTATGAGGGGGAAATACGAATGTCCAATGCAAATTTATGGGATAGGTTTTTTATTGAATATTTTTGAAAGCCGATAAGAAATTAGCTTGTTGACGACCAGATTTGTAAAAAGAACTGTAGGTCTTGCTAATAAGACAGTGATTTGATTTACGAGCAAATAGGTAAATAGATTTAGTAAAAAAATATTAATCTATCTGATTATGTCGTTTTGGAAGTTTGGAGCGATAAAAAAACTACTCCAAAATTTAATTTTAATTATAACTTTGTAATCGATTAATCGATCATTATTTATTTGAAATTTTTATCATCATAACTACACAATGTAGTTATTATTAATTATAAATAAGGAATAATATAATTATGATAATAATATAATGGTAATATTAAAATATAAAATATCATAAATAATATTGTAGTATTCACTAAATCTTATCAGCAGCGGCAACCAATTAAGAGTTTTTCTAGGTTATATTTAGTTTAATTTTTTTTATTTAAAATGTCTTAATTGAAATTTTTGAGCTGGAGAAATCCAGACTTACATTAAAAATAATAAAAAGAAAAAGGAAATACATTTGTTTATCCGGGCTACGACATTAATTGGCAGTTTTTTATTTGAAATAAAGTTTCGATATTTAGTGTTGTTTTAATAATCAACATATTTTGGAATTTTGAATCGATACATCATTATTGTATTATCATAACGTAATATGACTACTATGAAAGAATTTAAACAAATTTATTTTCCATTGAAATTTAAAGATAATGTCGATCATCCTCTCAAATCAGAAAATCCTCCGATAATTTCATGCAAAAATCCCCGACTGAATTTCGATCCTACAACCCCAAAACTTAAGTGGGACAATCGAAATTTGATTAATTGACTCACGAAATTACCAGCATGGGACTTGACGAAATGCATGTTTTTGGATTTGGGTTTGAGTACCGATGTTGTAAATGCCCTCAAAGAAAATCGATTCGTGTGTCCGACTAATATTCAAATTAGCACACTCCCAACAATCCTCATTGGACTGAATACGATTTCGGGCTGTGAAACCGTTGGCAGTAAAATCTGTGGCATGATATACGCAGCCGGTTTAAAGCCTGGAGACTGTCTCCTTGCGTTCATGCCGAAAATGAGTTCTCTTGGCAGTGTCCCTTGGATACGCACTTCCGTTTGTACAAGATCAGTGAACCTAGTCACCTCAAATATATTAATATAAATTATAAATAATAATTATTAATATAATAATAATTTTATAATATAAATATCTTTTAAATGGACCTACAAAAATATTTATTAAGAATTTTAAAATAAAGAAATAAAGAAGTTAAATTGATTTTTATGAAAGTAATAAATTTCAGAGATAAATTTTAAATAGTGAAAGTTTAATAAATTTATACAAAAGTAAAAATTTGATTTTAAAGAACCTTTATTGACTTGATTTTAGTGAAATGATTAAATTAATGAGAAATTATTTGTTTAAATTTGTGTGTATAGTGATTTTACAATTTTCACAAAAACCAATTTAATAATAAATATGCAAAAAATTAAATGATAACAATATCGAAAATACTGTTGTTTAAATAATACTGTTTGTAAACACTGTTTATTGAAATAAAATTGTTGTAAAAATGCGTTCCATTCTTCTCTCTCGACACAATGAATGTTACTAATCGGTCTAGCGATGTTGTTGATATTCAGGAGCAGATCTTTGTTATTTCTGCACCATTGGTCTTTCGATGGGCGGAATATGCGAATCTGGATCGATCACTGCCGGTTGAATTCTGCGATCCGATTCTCGCGATCTTCGCCTAGCTTGGACTTCCAATCTTCTAAGTGATCGGGGCCTACACCGTTGGACCCGATCTCGAGCAACGATCGGACGAGCCATGCAACTACCTGGATCCGACGGAAAACCAAATGATTAAGTAGTTTGTACGCGGTTCACTGGAGCGGCGGTGCGAATCGCATTGTGCAATTTTAATTAAACACTTCTTGTGTGAAATTAGTAATTTTAATCCTAAATCTAACATCATCGAAGATATTGTCAATGCAACTAAAAATTAGAAACTTTTAAATTTATTTTAATGTATCATTTTCTTGTTCTATAACTAATTAAGGCAAAAACATTTAGTTGTAAAAGTAATAAAAAATCATCATTTAATATTGAAAGCTTTGATAATAGCATAAATTAACACACAAATTATTGAACATTTTTTTGCATTTTAATAAAGATTTAATAAATAAATATTTTTCCACAAAAAAGAACAATCAGAATATATTTTTAATTTAGCAAGAAAAATTAATTAAATGACTTAAAGGAATTTTGCATTGAATTTCCAGAATGACATTTTTTTATATAAAATATATTACTTTTTCCATGAATTAAGAAAATTTGATGCTAAAATTAATAGATTTATTTTGGCTTAGTAATTTAATTTAATTGTTTATTGTAAAAGAAATGCTTATAAAATTCAAGTATATTTATTAAAAATTATTTTAAATAAACAAAAATGCAATTTAAAATCTATTTAAAGTTAACCTATTTAGACGGTTTTACCACCATAACCAGATCATCAATTAAATGCATTTCACCGATTATACATGAGCCGTTACTTGAATATTTCGAAGGCAACGAATAACTAGCTGAAAACATGTTAAATTGATGAGAAGATTCGGTAGCATTTGATAATTTTCGGATAGTACACGGAACATAAACTTCAGAGTGTTTTCGTATTTTGCGCTTTTATTTTCTATTTAGTTTACGTGATACTTTCCTTTTGTTCATCCGTTTTAAGAAATTTATTTTTAAAGAAATTTCTATTTAAATGCTTCCTGCATCTAATTATTAAGGAAATAAATAAAAAATGAGTGAAGATAGAATTTTTTCTTCGGATTTTCTTGGGAAGAAAAATATGTTTATCTAAAATTCGATACGGAAAATTCAATTGAAAAATTTCTGTACAACACTTGAAAAATATTGGATAAATTCAAAACGTAAAATTATCTTTACTAAGATTATACAGGGTGAATATTCCCCGGAAAAAATATAGTGGGTTTGTTTAAATATTCACTAATTAAAATTCGGATATTTCAAATTGTTTTCTTTTAAACCTGGTATATTTGATTGATATAATCTGCTAATTAAAGTTAGTTATTCGTTTTTTATCGAGGATAAAATGTTTTCATAGAATTATAGAAGGTGGGATTGAAATATAGAGAAATTAGGAATATTGTTAGAATTGTGGATAATTGTTGTGAATACCTCTGAATTGTGGATAAATTAGGGTGAATAAAATTTGTTCTTGTTTAACCCAAGAAATGGAAATGATTCGTAATGAAATAAAAAAATGCTCATTTGTGATGAAATATTCAGATGCTGTGGCTTACGATTATTTTCAACAATGTAAGTAGGGTAATTATTATTAATATTTATAATTGATTTGTTTAATTATAATTTATAATATATAATTACAGTATTACAATAATCATTGATAACAGAGTGGGTGGCGCGGTGGTGTGACTGCGGCGGATTGGTGACGGTGGTGACTCTATTGGTAGAGGGGAAGAACAAAAGAATATCTCACCCGGAAAGAGAGGAAATAGAATAGAGTCATTTTTTTGATTTTTAAGGTCATTAAATTCCGTGCCCTGTTCATCACCAACTGTTTAAAACCACATATACCAGAAAATCTTGTGTTTGTTTTAAATCAATACAGTTAATTTTGGTTTAAAATTGTTTGTGATAAAATGTTCTGTGGTTATTTTGGAATGTCTCTCCTAATCAGATAACTCATTAATATTTTTATTATTATCTGAAACTAATTTATCCAAATTCAGATTTAATATTCAAATGTAATTTTAATTTTATTATGATTACAAATTTTGAATGATTTTATTAATTTTTATTTTTAAATTTTTAAATTAATTAATCAAATTAATTGTTGTAAAGGATAAACAGTAATTTGAATTTTAACCAAACACATTTGTTTTAAATATTTTTAAACTAATATGAAAGTTCAAGTTAGTTCAAATTTTGGGAAGAAAATTAATTAACTTTGATCTATGAATATGAGTGAAAGTACTGTAGTGACTACTAATTCATACAAACTCGTTTTCTAGCGGCCTTCCACATCTACAAATAATTTAAATTGTCTTCATTTATTTCTCATAAAAAAGTCATCATTCAATAAAATTCATAATTAATAAATTTCATCCTTAATTAATTTTCATCATTACCAAAATTTTTTTAACCATTAAATAATAAATGTAAAAACAATGCTCGAAACAAAAAGGAGAAAATGAGACGAAAATAAGTGAACAAATTAAATTTGTATTACAAAAAATGTTGAATGCAAATATTTTTTTGTTTATATAACCATAAAAAAATTTTACATCAATTTGAATTTATCATTTAATTGTTACATTTTTCACATGTTTGATGTCGTTGTTCGAGAAACACAGTCAGTAGAATTCTCTGGTCGGTGTATTGAAAACTTCATTCAATAAATTCAAAGTGGTCACAATACTCAATGACCAATCCATAGCAACGGTTCTAATTTCCATGGCAACGGTTCCGATTTCCTTAGGAACGCTTCTGATTGGTTCCCCTCTCTTTGGTGACTGTCGCGATCGCCCTAGAAACGCTTCTGATTGGTCATTCGTACTCTAGCGACGGTCACCATCACTTAGCAAACATCAAAATAATCTAAACAACCAATCGAATCATTTGAAAACCTTGACAACCGTCACCGTGACCTTAAAAACCATCAAAAACACCTTAAAAACCTTAGAATTACATTGACAACCGTCACCGTTACCTTAAACATCATTAAATTTACCTTAACAACCAATCAAATATACTATAAATATATTATTATATTATATTATATTTTTAACCATTACCTTATGAACCATTAAAAACATGATCGTATCCAAGGGCATTTTGTCATGCATCCATCATGTCAACATATTGCATTCATAATGTCAACCTTTTGCATCCATCATATAATAAAAGTTGTTGTTTACAAAGTTTCAAATGAATACATGTATACCACAATTATTTTCAACAAACATTTATTTACATAACATGTACAGATGTAACAAATATATACAAGATTCTGAATGAAGATGTACATTCATAAAAATATATTAAAAACACAAATTAAATAGTTGCAGACAAATAATAGTCAAAAACACGTGCAACAAAGTCGGGATAGTTTAAATCCCTCAAACCGGTGATTACAATTTTCTCAGAACGAAAAACATTAACTAATATTGGATTGAAACAAGTTAATCTCAATAAGGAAACATTTCAGGTTCATAATGATTCGGAGTAGTCCTTTTTAAAGCATTGATATTAATAGGTTCATCATAATCACATATCACTGTAATGTATTGTATTTTAACATTGGTGATATTGTAAGGCAAACTGAATGGATCAATAGGTTGTTTACAGCCCATTATTCGACATTTTCCATTGCGGAAGAATATAATGGTATACTCTGGGCTAGCGGGAAAGTGTAAAATACATTGGCACGGTTTTGTACCAAAGTGAAGGTCTTTAAGACAATCATCAGTAAATCCTTTGTAATTGATATTACTCAGCCTTTTGTTTAAAATGAATGTAATGTCATTTTAATTTAAATTCCCACCTTGTGTATATTTATTTCAAGTGATACATTAAGACAAATTAATAAAAAGTGTTGTTTTAATATATTAAAAGTAATAAATAAGTAATATTATGATAATAATGTGTTTTGTTTTTAATGCATCAAATAAAATAAATATAATAAATTTTATGAGATATCGTGACATCAAAGTATTTTGTCATTATTTCAAAATCCGTTAGACAAATCAAGTTACTCCTGCTGGAAGTTTAAAACATTTAATGAAGTGAACCAGGTAACTGAAGAAAAGAATATTGATGATAAAACTGTTAATGGACCTAACCAAGTAATGGAAGAGATAAATGCTGATCAACCTAGACTAGTCAGGCTAGTCGGACAACCAATTGCAGCCCAGACTGGCCTAGACAGTCAGGCAACCAAAGCTCAACCTAAACTAAGGAAGTCTTTGGAAACTCAAGAACAAAGGGATATTCCACAAAAAATTTCCGCAACATGGGTTTCTACATCAACAACATATAGAAGATAATAGATTAACTTGTTGAAATATCCATAATCAATTAAATTGATGGATCCAGTATATGTTAGAAAAAGCAAATTTAGCTACCATGTAAAGGACATAAGTGATCGCAATTACAAGAAGTAGGAACAAGATCAGATGGAACACTGAGTAAACAAAGAAAACAATATTTTCATTTAGATGATGAATTAAAATTCAGAGATTTCATGGGTCATGGAAAAAAACAATGGGCTTGTCTAATTATATTAGGGAATTTATCAAAATATCCATACAAGGTAAAAAAAAGAAAAGATTGCAAAAATTATGCAATATAAAAATTGATTGAAATTCGTTGTATTTAATTGTTGATGCAAGTTGTATTGTAATGTTAATAAATCTTGTAGTATGTCTTTTTGTTTTAATACATCAAACAAAATAAAGGAAACAAACGTTATGAGATTTCGTGATATTAAGACATTTCGTCATTATTTAAAATTCCACTTACAAAAATGGTGAGTTTTTGCTTTAGCTCCATACATTTATTAATTTATTTTTTCTTAGAATTGTAATTTCTACAATTACCGCAAATATCTATTTAATTCAATTGAGTATTTCATCCTTCCAAAATGTGAAGTAGTATGCATATCCAGCTTTAAAGAATTTTCCAAATATCATAATCAACACCAGGTTCCTTTCCCAAATTCGAAAAAGAATATATTCAAACAATACATGTCGCAAATGATTCAAGAAAAAATGCCAACAAAAATACAACAAATCCGCAAAATTGTCATGATACAATGCAGCGGTACTATTGATATGTGTACAATATATGTGAGTATCACGTTTGTCCTGTATGTCAAAATTCAAGTAGTGGTGACTATCGTCAATTTTATGAATGTCACAAGGATCACTTGTGCGACTTTTCAAACAAGTCCAAGAAGACAATATTCCAGTCATCATCCAATGAAGTACTCACTGCACGAAATTTTCAAATTGAGAAAAATGTTACAATTTAGAAAAATGTTCCATTAAAACGTACAAATGCTGCAGCTCAGGTTAGCCTAGGCAGCCAAGGCAGTAAGACAGTCCAAACATCAAAAAGCTTAGAGACCGATTCATAGAGCTTCATTGAATAAAAAGATACGCCAATATGTTATAAAAGCTAGTCTAGGCAGTCAAACTACAAGTATCCATGAGTTTCTGGAATATTTCAAGAAGGAAACTATGGAGATTATTCAAGACAACATGGTTGATTTCAAGGCTTTCAAAGTCAACCTTAAATTGAGGCAACATATACCAATGTTGATGATAAACTCTCACATAAAGCCTTCAAGACCAAAAATAGACCAATATTGGAATCCGATTATATTACGGACTGGCTCAAGGAAGAACATACAGAAATAATAAAGGGAGCCGATGAAAGCAAGGAGAAGAAGAGTGGATGGACTCGTGCATCTGTAAATCAGTTAATTATCCATGTTCATAAATACTCCCCAATGAGAGGCAACTCCAAGATTCTGCTTCCTGAAAGCACAGTCAAGAAAAGGGCATGCATCAATGTCCAGAATAATGACAACATATGCTTCAAGTATGCTAGGCTGTCAAAATTTGTTGAGTATCAAAAGCATGTATCACGAGTATCGAAACACGACAATCTGCATCACACATATGATTTCAGTTGTATTACATTTCCACCGAGCCTGGAATAAGTTACTAAATTTGGAAACATCAACAATGTCTCAATCAATATCGATTGGATAAGAAAAAATTTTATCCTTTACTTGTACGTAAGGAAGAATTGCAAGATCATAGTGATTTGCTCTTACTAAATGATGGAGATAAGTGACAATTAATCTAAATCAAGAACTTTGAGCGTCTATTAAGATCCGAAATATTGAAACATAATGAAAGGATTG
>MQRK01238901.1:9273-32515 GCA_001938485.1 Girardia tigrina | reverse complement strand
TCTATTTCATAGTTCGATTTCATAGAAATTTGCATTTAAAAAGTCTGCTACAACACTGATTATCTAAAAATAAACCAGACAATGAAAGGTGCACAGTGACTTTCTGAACGCACTGTATATAACATTGAAGTTCGTTGAGTAATCATTTGTGCATCTCTCAAGTCTTTTAATGGACCAGAAGAAACCGAAAAATATAAATAATATATTTTGTTTTTATATATATTATTAATTTTAAAATTAAATTTAACTTATTCATTTCATTTATGATAAGAAAAATAAAACCATTTTTTAAAAATTGCTATTATTTATGTTCTATCAATTTTAAAATAAATAATGACAGAATTTAATTAATCTTATTAAATAGACATAATTTAAATTTTTTAAAAGTGAATTTTAATATTCGTGAATTATTCCTGAATTTTTTATTAAAAATGTAAAATAAATTAATTATATAATTGTAATTATTATGAGTTTGTTATTTTTTTTCGATAATAAATTTTAATAATTTTAAAATAAATAAAATTTTAAAAAAATTATTTTTTTTATTATTTTTAATTAAAATATTAAAGAAATTTTCATAATATATTTGAAATAAATTAGATTAAAGTAATTATAATTTGATAATATGAATAAATTAAAATTGAATTGAATATTAATTTTAGGTATTACAGAATATGAAAATTAAGATAAATGTTGCCAAATCGATTATTAAAAGAAAAGTGGAATTTTTGTAATGAAAATTGTTAATTTGTGCTTATAAAAATAGACTAAAATAACAAAAATAAATTACATAATACATAAATAACAAACACGCATATATATAAATATCACAAAAATGCTCATAAACACCTGAATAATACATACACAATCACACCTACACAAACATATGGTTGTAAAATAAGACAAGAGCTGTGACATAAAAATGTGATTGACCCATGAGCGAAAAACATAAAGGGTATGAAAAAGTTACAGTATTTTATCTATCTATGATTGTGCTTCAAGTTTTATCAAGTTATATTTATTTTTATATTATTTCTTTTTATTTTTATATATTTTTAATTATATTTTGGATTTATCTAAGGTTTTCAAAATATTTCCACAACAAAATCCAACTAATTTACGTTCAAATTTAGTCTAATTTTCATATTAGCCCATAAATTTAAACATTTTACAAAATCTTTTTCTTGTACAAAATATAATTTTTAAAGTATAATTTACAATAGAAAACATGTACAGAGTATTGCCAAAAGTAATGAAACATTGACATAAGCACCCCGAGAAAAGTAGAAATGGTTTATGAAGTCAAAGTTATAAATCACTGAAACATGCAGGATGATCCAAAATGTTCGACAGTTTTTTGCATGATTGTAAATTATATTGCATCAGGGAAGCGACTTCTTGACAACCATATACAACGTAAATGATTATGAATCCTCAATTAATTTTAAAATTGCATTTGTTCTAATTTCTCAGTAAAATGATATTCAATTTAATCTGTCGTCTATTCTAAGACCATCCAGGGTTCACTTTTTTTGTCAGTGAGCAAAAGTGCCCGGTTAGTACATAAATACATTCGCCCCATGTTTCGAGCCATAGCCGTCCTCACCATGTGCCCTTGTTTTCACAGGGGCTCTTTTCTTAATCCAAATTAGATTATGTTAATGAATTTTAACACTTCTGATTTGTGTTACATTATTACTCAAAGTTATCAACTACCGTGAGAAGTGCATGTTTGATACCATATGAAGATCAGGAGTTATTTATTTTTGGAAATCACACTTTTTATATATTTTTCTCTGTTTCAAATATATATATAAATAAAAATTTAACTGTACACTATTATTATAAGATATCAAACAGTAACGTTTCACGGTAGTTGATAACTTTGAGTAATAAAGAGGTCAAAATACTTTTATTTTAATAAGAATAAATTGATAACAGAATGTTCACGAATCGATTGATGAAAAGGCGTTTTAAAACGGATTTTATATTTAACAAACGCAAAAAAATGTAAAGGTCACAATTTTATGATACGAAGAAATTTTGAATTTTAGGACTTTAGTAATTTTTTTAAGTTCATTGTTATAAGTATTTTTATGCCAAGCGAAGAAGAACATAATTGCACTGGCTTTGAAAAAATTTGTAGATTCTCTTTTGCGCAAAGGTTCCAGTTTAAGGTAATTGATGATTAATAATTTTTGATTTACTTTATATTATATAATGTTTTCATTACTTTCAATGTTGTATATAATTCTTAATTCGCCTAAAAATTTTAAATTTTGCCAGAAGAAAAGCTTAAGAAGCTCAAAATAGCTTCATGTTCGATTTTTCAAATTAAATCATCAATTACTAATACTTTTCTTGCGCACGAAGTTCAGTGAATTGACATAATACTCTGGAGTGAATCTTGTCCAAATTTAAGATATATTAGTAGATCAAGAATAGATGTTGTATTAAGTTTTGATGCGTTTTTCTCGCCCATCTTCCAACAATTTTCAATCTGGTTCAAATCCAAATTTGAACCTGAGAAAGATGAAGATATTTTCCCGGAAACCAACTTGGCTCATTGTGCTTCAAAACATAGTGCAACATCATTCTGGTTGAATATTAAGGGATATAAATACATTCAAAACGACACTAAGTGTTAAACAATTTAAAGAGAGCGTAGTGCATTTGGAGATTTGTTGTTAATTAGTGCGAACGTTTTGGTCTGTTTATCAAGAAAACAAGACTCGTTTTTGAAATTATTTATTTATAAAAATAATATACAATCATGACAACTTTAATTATCCACTGAATAATAAACAAATACATTTATTTGTCATATATTCATTATATCATTAATAAACCTCACAATGGTTATGGCAACTAATCTTGTTTTATGACTGCTGTCATACCATTAAGAACGACGATTTAGGTGATTAAGGTGTTTATTAAATGATCTACATGTATATTTATTATATATGAGAAACTCGTGAATTTAAGACTCATCTGTAAACAACATATCGTCCCTGTATAAATTCTTGCACAGCTTTTTTTCTTCTTTTTCTCTTCGGTGTTCTATATTATTATTATACTGTCCGGCGACTGATTTAGTATCTTCAGTATATTTACTAGGTTTAACTTTTAATTATATTCCCTTTTATTTTTATGTATATTATATTATGTATTATATATTGTATTTTATATTTCTTTTAATTAGACAGTGAATGGTGTTGAGATCAAGAATGGGGCTGTTCGGGGGTTTGTATTATTTATTATTTATATTATTTATTTAATTTATTATGATTATTATATATACTAATTTATTATTTGTATTATTTAGTTAATTTAATATAATAATAATATATTTTACTTGACTACATTATGTAGTCAAGTTATAAAAATTAAATTAAAATTTTAAAATTAAAAAATCAATATAAAATTGATTATTTTAATCATAAATTAAAGACTAAATTTTTTTGCAAATTGTATTCTGTGATTATTTTATTGTGGCGACTCAATCGAGAAATTATCAGATTATCCAACGATTTTATTCACACAACCAACACTATTACATAACCGATTTATTATTGTGATTGTTGCTATTATTCTTTACTGGCTGTGATTATTTGATTGTGGTGACTCAATCGAGAAATTATCAGATTATCCAACGATTTTATTCATACAACCAACAGTATTCCATAAACGATTTATTATTCAACAGAACCTGATATTCCCAGAAAAATAGATTTCAGTACTTCAGAAGTGTAAAGACATTATTATTATTGCAACATAGACAATATTTAAAGTAATTTTTATTGTTGTTCTCCTCTAAGAGCTCCATTTCTTTTTACGGTAATCAGTTGTCTTCGTTTTTTTTCCTCTTGTCATATAATTTATTTTAAATTATATATATTATAAATATCACTTATTATTTAATATTATTTCAATAGTAAAAATAACCTCAAGTTCCTAGGATTGAACTTTAGGTAATTTTTATAGTTCCATTAAGCGGCAGTTCAACAGCAGTACATAATACAAAGATTAACTCGATCTTTTATGTTCATCTTAGACAGTCGAATATAATTTTCATCAAACTTTTATACAGGTTTTATAAAAAATTGAAATTGTTTCAAAAAATTTAAATTAAAATTTTAATTATTTTGTAAATAAAACCAATGTTATTCAAATTAAAGAAAAATAAAAAGATAATTAAAAGAAATTAATGTGAAAAATTAAATAAATATTTTTTTGTTATAATATTTTTTTTAATTATTTGATGAAAATAAAATTCCTTTATTATGATATTTAATTTACAATTTGCCTCTTATCTTAATGGATTTGCTTTTAGTGGCAGAAAGGCAGTTTGAGCTATCTTTAATGAGCAAAATAAAAAACAGAGAATATGAAACATTATTCAGGAAAAAAATATTTGATAATATTAATAAAAAATATAAAGCTGTTTCATGCTTCAAAGTAATATTTATCGAATTTAATTGCCCTAGTTTATTTTTTTGTCACGCATATGATATTTTTATTTTAATTTTTTTTAAATTTCTTTATAAATCCGATAAACTCTCTTTATTAGTAGTATATAGTTAATGTTGTTGGTTCCGCTAGGATTAGGTTATAGCATGAGGTTTGTTCGTTTGGTTCTTTTGAAAGTCTACTCTAAAATATTTCAAAAACAATTTGAATATATTTATATTTATTTGAAATGATTTTTAGGTTCGGTAATATATTCTGATGAGAATTCAGATAAAGACAAGTTTTGAGACTTTTATTTAATAACAAGACTATACATATTATTTAAACAAGTTTTACCTGAGTGAATTTCTGAGGAACGATTTTTAACTTTTCTTACACAAATCAATATGATCAAAATTATTGTAAATATAAATATATGTAAATTTATTATTTTCGGAATTTTGTATTGTATTTAGTTTTATAAAACTTTTTTTTAATTTATAACTATTTCAATTAAAAGAATAAACAATTTTCAAATATTTTATACATTACATTTTGTATTTAATTTTGTATTTTTTTTAAATATTGTATTTTCTTTTCAAAAAACATTTTATTAAATTTCGTTAATTTTTAATATTTATTAAGATATTTATTTTTCTTCATATTGTATTTAATTTATAAAAGTTTATTAAATTCTGTTTAACTATTCTTAAGGTCTTATAGTAATTTAGGTTTCAAATCTATTTTTTACTGATTTTATTATTTTAAATTTAATTTGTATTTAAAATCTATTTAGTTTACAAATTTTATTGCTTTAAATTTTATCAAAAACTTTCTTTTTAAATATTAATAATATTGTAACTTTAAACAAAATTTTATCATTTTTACTTATTTTACAATAAATTTATATTTTTTATTGTTATACTTTAACATAATAAACAGAATAACAATATCGATTCCTCCTGACAACAAATTTTGTTACAATTCAAAGTCCAATTAATAATCAAAATCGAACTACTATGTAAACATTACCAAATTTTATACGTATTTAAAACTATACAATCCAAAATAATTAGTTACTTCAACTTTCAATATTCAGGCTTTAGTCAAACATTCGAACAGTAAAAAAATAAGTAATGTGAGGAATATTTTGAATGTTTTATTTTTTTGTATTTGAATGTGTATGTTGATTTGGAATTGTGTCTCTCCTACACAGATGGATGATTAATGTTTTAATTCTTATTATCTGAAAATATATAATGTTGTATGTGAGGAATGTTTTGAATTGTGTGTTGATATTGTGCATGTTGTATGTTGATTCGGAATGTGCCTTTCCTGCACAGATTGATGATTGATATTTTCTTTGATTCTTACTAATTAAAAATAATTTAATTTAGTTTTAAAGTAAAAAGATTCAAAATAATTTTTGAATGTATTATTTATTTTTTAATGTAATTTAAAATTTTAATATATTAACTTAATATGTTCTTTTTTAAAAAATGTTTAGATTTAATTTCAACCAATTACATTCTTTATAAGTAATAATTTTTATTAACAGATTTTCATTTATTGAAAATAATTAGTTTGAACTCAGAAATATATTGATCAAGTGAGATGTCAAATAGTGAATGCGCTTGTGATAATAATAAATGTTGCAAAACTCATATTGATGTTGTTAATATTGCAATTTATTTCTAATTTAAAATAGTTGTAAAATTTTAAATAAGCTTATTTATTTTATTTAAAATTTTTAAATAAATAAAGTGAATTAATATTTTTTAAATGATTAATAATCAGTTTAATTTTTTCCAATAAAATTTTGAAGAAATATTTTTACACGATCTGTAAATCTCCATTAGCTCAGATAATAAGATTAAAATCATTATTTAATTAGACAAAGTCATATTGGTGTTCTTAATAAGTAACATTATAATATTATTGTTCTTACCTTTCATCACAAACCATTTTCTTCATGTTATTAAAGATTCGAAACAAATATCCTTCGTTTTACACCTTTTTTTACAGAATTTTGTAGTTAAATATATATTTATTAAGCAAAAGAAGTATTAATAGTATTTTAATTCAATTTTTACTCAAGAACAACTGATAAAAGTAGATTCAATGATCATTAGATTTTCATTTATCAGTTAGTCTACTTTTATATTAACAAAGTGTAATAACACGTAAAATAACACGTACAAAAAATGTTAAAAAAATATTTAATTAGAAAGGGAGCGGAAAATATTTTTTAAAAGAAATAATTTAATTATTTTAATTATAAAATCAAAATCTTAAAATAATATAAAATGATAAAGTATATTTCAAATGTTTCAGTGAAAATTATTTCATTAATAACATTCTAATTAAGTCCTTAAAAAACAAAAAAAATCATCTTTCAAATTATAAATATATAAAAATCAAATTTTCAATAAAAATTTATTTATATCAAAAATTAAATTTTTTCTGGAATTCTTTATGGTTGAAAATAAAATTTATCAATAAAATTTAATAATTTATAATATAATAGTTTATTTATAGTCAAATGGTTGGTGTTCGTAAAATAAATAAATAAAATAATTTCATGATTCACAGACATTCAAATATAATAAATCATTTTGAACGTTAATGTAATAAAAACTAATTAAATATTAAATAGAATTTCATTTTATTTTAAATATTATTTATTTTTTTGCATTTACTTCAAATTTCAAATGAACAGCGTTCAATTAATTTGATCATTTTTTTCAAGTGTCACTCTCAATTTTATTAAAAAATGAAAATTAAATTATGAATATATATATTTAACGAAATTTCGAATTGGTTTGATTTAATTAGGGAAATTTATTAATAAATAAATAAATTTATTATTTCAATAATTATATATTTATTTATTTATTTATATAATTGTGACTATCATAGTTTGTTTATTTGTTTACATAAATCCATTTTGCTAGAAACTTATTTACAAGTAAATATAAAATTATTTCATTGCTATAATAAAGTTTCTTGCAATTCCATCATAAATCAAAATGAAGTTGATCAAATTATAAAATTGTCTTAATAAATCATCATAGACAAATAACTTATATGTTATATTTTTAACATATTTATCGATATAACTCTACCCCCTATTATTAATAATATTCATTCAATATTTATAACCCTTACTACTTTAAAAAAGAGGATAAATTAATAAATAAAAATTATATATTATGTCTAAATCGATGGACCAAATTCTCGAGACTTAGAGTATTCTTTTGGAATTCTAAATATTTGTGAATGTTTCATCTCAGATATAAGCTTTCATGAAAAATTTAATTAGAGATAGGTGATACTTTATAGAAAACTGATCGTAATTCATTAAACTATTGATGAACAATATCTGGACATCGTCAATTAATATTTTTATAATTCGTATTGAAGCCTGACATTTTATCTAATAATTGAAAATTAATTATCTTAGAATATTCAGCATAAGGAACTGACAAGCCAAACTGAATCTTAACCTGTCGGTTGATACTTATCTCAACCAATCTTTCTGAATCGCTGGTTTTTGAATTCAATTTGAAAGATGATATTCTCGATTATGAAACAACAATACTGGCTGCTGTCCACGATCTGTCGTATGATACAGTAATTTAAATGAATAATCTCTTAAGGATTTGTAATGAAATATTTTGAATTTTTATTTTAGGTCTTTCGTCTTCTTTGTATTGAAATAGTAATTGTCTTTTAAAATACAGAATCTATTTTGCCATTTATTATTTTGTTGGTCAGATCATTTTAATAAGAATCCATGTTTTTCTGTATGAATATCGATATCAAATCCATTACAATTTGTATTGACTGACAGTCAGAAATATTTTCAAATTCAAATTAATAATTCCCAAATAACCGATTTCAAATCTTAATTTTTTACTCACAAAAAAAACACATAACAATTGAAATTCATGCAGTTAAACAAACACAAAAGAATTTATTTATAAAATTTTTACCAGAAACGTGTTTTAGGTGTCTAAATTAATTTTTATTTACAAAAAACATTTTAATGGTATATTTTTTTATTTAATTATTTATTTCGGAACATAAAGTCATCTTTTTCCATTAACTTTGATGTCTACAAAACTCAATATTTAAGGAAACTTGAGTTCTTCGCTGTCCTAATCATGGATTGGACGAAATATATTCTTTCATAAGAAAAACCAAAGCTTTTCTATAATTTATTTTCTTATTTTTCTTACAACTTTGACATGACTTATGGTTTGTATCAATCTCGTGAGGAACAATTTCAGTAAATGTTTAAATGTTTTATGAATCGCTTTGGGACTGTGCTTTCACAAATCAGATAGTTTGTTGATATAGTCGAGATCAATATGTTATTTAACAAATTTAAATCTTGATGGAATTTCAAAAAGAAATTTATATTTGGAACGTAAATTGGATAATAAATTCTGTAAAAGAAGCTGATAAATTATATTTTAATAAATAAATCAAATAAAAAATATTTTAATTATTAAGATTATTAACAACATCACAATTTGAATGCAAACATTTATTTACAACACAAACAGATTCTTCACAACAATTTTCAGTGGTCATCTTTCTTTGATTAATATAGTTTTTGACTAAATATTCAAATATGAAAAAATCAATGAATGGAGAAATTTTAATATTACATTTTAATTTCTCATAATTTTTATTGGATAAAAAGGCATTGTGTAATTTTTTAAATAAACATTCATTTGTAAAATATATTAAATTTAATAAGTTAAAATCGTTTACTGAAAATATTATTAAAATTCATAATTATTAAACTTTAATTAATTAGTACTTTAATTTAATATCATTAAATTAATTTCATTAGATTCAAATAATTAATCAAATAACATATCAATCCCATCTGAGTAAGAGAGTCACAAATCTAAACAGTATACAAACAACAAACTTACAACATTCAAAATTATCCCTCACAAAGATAAATTAAAAACTATTTAAGAAAAAGGAAAGAGAAGAACGAAGGTTGTAAAATGTATGATCACAATGAAAAAATAGAATATCTCAATGAATAATAAAGAGCTAAGAATCTTATTCACAGTTGCTTCTTTGAAAATGTTGTGTGAGAAATTGAATGGTCTCACAAAAAAGCAAAATTTACTAAATCACAAAATTATTTTTTTATTAATTTATGGTGCCAATAATATGTCTGAAATAAAAAAAATGTGATTACTTTATTATGAAAGATTTATCTATTAAATAGTGTTCTGTGTTATGAAAGAATCATTATTTTACAATGGACATTTGAAATTAGATATTTAATTTAAATTTACCTGAATTCAAGTTGAAAATTTTTTTTTAAAGTACAGTTATGTAAAAAGTTCGTATGTAAATAAACAAAAAACTTCAAAAGTCACTATAGTGTTCACTAAATCGGATCATCAGCATCAACCAATTAAGAGTTTTTTTAGGTGATATGTAATTTAATTTTTTGATTTTTAATTTTGAAAAAATTTCTTAATTGGATTTGCAACCCCTGAAATTTTTAAAGCTGAAAAATTCAGATGCGCATTAACAAAATTTTAAAACAATTAGATAAAATTTTGAATTATCTAAAAAAACTATATTATGATTATATAATAATGAAAAAAAATCGAACTTTGTTTATACGAATTAATTTATGATATTTGGCGCGATTTTATTAAAAAAAACATTTGTGTATTTTCCAAAGTCGCCATTGAAAAAATTTTCTCGAGAAATCAATTGTTTAACTGAATCATTTTTGTTTTTTCTCTCACTTTAATTTAATCGAGTATGGAAGCTATCGGCGCTCAACTCAAAATTCTCAATATGGAAGACGATCCCAATTGGTTCAAAGCCGAATGTGATAATAAACGGGTCTCGTCCCAGCCAATTACATCGAAATGCAGCTCCATCCGTGGTATGTTCCGTATTGTTCTCGCGTCGAAGCAGAAAATCGCCTACTGGAACTATCGGAATCTTCGAATGTACACATTCAACCCAACGGCGTTTTTTTCATCAGACAGAGCGTCAATTAAAAGGGATTGTTCAGTCTTTCAGTGAATCTGCAATCAATCGACGATACGATCGTACTAGTGTTGTCGAAAATCCGTAACGAAAACAACCACCAGGCGATCAATTCGGTCCATCATTCCGGGAATAGCGCTTCCGATTTGTCGCGAATGTCGTTGATCGATCACGATCGATCGTCGAAAGGGATTGTCGCCAATAACAACATGGACAATTACTCGTCGTATTCGAAACCGGTGGCGTTTCCCGACTCGTATTATCCGCCAATCGATCAACCTCAACTTCAACAGTCATTTATGGTTTTTAAATCGCTATCGACCTCGACGATCAAGAAGCTGGTGAGTTTTCGAATCGACTCGTCAACTGGAACAACGACCGAACCACGATCTTTCATCGTCGGGATCACGGTGCGTGCAGGTGTGGTGGTGACCCTTCGAAAGTACGAACGCCACCAAAATATGGTAAGCTTTATCGATCGGCGAGCAAATCTTCCCGTGTCACATTTCAGCACACGACCACTCGGCTCGTTCCACGAGATGCACGGAACACATCCCCGGCACATCAAACGTCAATATCAACAGTCACCTTTATATTTCTATCTGAGGTTTTGGCATATACAAAGTATTAGTTATAATATTAAACTCAAATGAGTGTTTTGAAAGCATTTGAATATTTACCGGAAGTAATAAAATACTTTGAATTTGAGAAATCGACTTTGGTCTAGATTCTAGAATAATAATTTCCAAACTTATTGTGATTTTGTAAAATTTAATACTTTTGTGTTGTTTAATTTGTGAGAAAAGTTAAGAGTTCTAATTGTTATTTGAAATGTTATTTGCACCTTCCGAATTAATAGAAACTTATATTTTCTTAAATTTATTTTATAACACGTTTTTCTAAAACTGTTTAAATATTAGTAAACGACATCGAACAAAATGCTAATGGGATGAGAGATTGAATACTGAACATGATTTTGATTTATGGTAAGTAATTGTAGTGTTCCACTACATCCCAAAAAATATATGTTTAACTATTGTAATTTTAAATATTTGTGATTATTATAAATATCATTAACTAATAAATTAGCAATTTCACAGTAATAAAAAAATAATAAATGAATTAACTAGGTTAACCGAAAGGAAAATCAATTAAATTTGGTGAACCTTGAGTATTATAGTTTACTGAAATTCAATTGGTCTTACTGTATCATCTGCATGTGGCTTATTTTTGCAGGCATTCAAATATTCTTCATAATTATATATTTTCGGGTGGAATGTCATAGTGTAATAAAGTTTCTTTTTTTGAAGAATTCATCGATGAAGAAAATTATGGAGAAGTTCAGGAATGTATACAAGACTATCCAAAACTACTATTTATGACTGCATTGCACAATTGAAGCATGGTAGGAAGAGTAATTTTACTGAGAAAAGTACCCGGAGACCCTTGGTTATTGGTAAAAACATTAAAGAAAATGTGGGGAATATTGTCAAATTTGACAGACACATTACAACACAAATTCTCGGCAACAGTATGAATGTGAGCAAAGGAAATTTGGATACCTTAGTAAAGTTTATATTTCTGAGAAATCTTTCTTCATGGTTCACTCCACTCTTCCTAACAATTTGTATGTGTGAAAAGAGACTCATTTCATTTCATGTCATGCTCATGACATTTGAGAAAGTTGGAAATATTTTTCTGCAGAACAGTGGACGAAACTCCACTCTCTCTCTCTACCTACGGAATATTAAACAGGAGTCTAAAGAGTGGAAATTCCAAAATTAGAAGAGCTCAAATAAGTTACGAACATCAACTTGTTATCGAAAATCTTTATATATAACTATCTTTTTTCTAAAGCGTAGTTTCAATAGATTTGCTAACAATGACGTTAAAATTAACTCATGATACTATAACGAGCAAATCCAGAAAGCTATTAAGTCAAGACAAAAATCCCGCGAAAGCAATCTCAATTTTCTTCAGCCTCCTACGCCCTCCTTATTCATCGCACAAAGGTTCCAACTCATTTTTATATTCTCTTTCATCTCAAGAAACACCCGTGAGGTCAACATTTAACCTCAAAAGCAGAATTAAAAGAGAAGTTGTAAGAATTCTTGCAGAATTAACCTGCAAATTCCTACGAAAATGCCCTCTTGGAGCTAATAAAACCATGGAAAAAGTGTGTATAGAAAGGTTGGTCTTATAAATACCCATAAATACCAACTAATGGTAGTTAAAAAAGCTACTCGTGTGTAATGTATTTTTCTACGACATTTCGGATATTTAAGGGACGCCTCGCGTATATAAAATGTTTGAAAAAGAAATATTTATTTTACATCTTTAAATAATTTTGGTTATAGTTGAAGAAAAGTATATAAAGCTGGATCGTATATATTCATGTAGACCGTAAAATACAATGGTTCAATGTTTGCAAAACGATTTTTCTACAATTTTCAGCTGGCAAAATAGTTTAATTAACCGTCTTAGATTAGTAATGGGTAATGGAATACTAGTTGATGGAGTTAGAGAATTAGTCGCAGTTTAATTATGACTTTAAAAATATCGCAATTGATGATCCTCGGGGAATAGTTTGTGGACTTTCTAATTCAAATCTCTGCGAGAAACTGGGCAATACTCAAGAGAAAAACATCAATAATTCTCACATAAAATTTAGTCATTGTACAGTAGCATTTTCCAGGAAGAATTTCCCTTTTATATTCAAAAGTTTATGGAAATTTATTTTTCTGAATAATATCAGCATAAACTAACTGAAAATGAAAATTTTTCCTCGAATTCATTACTTGTCAGAACTCTTTTTTTAAAGAAATAATTTCCATTTAAACGATCATTCACAATTTTTTTATAATAATTTTTTTAAGTTTTAAATCAATCTATTAATTTTTGTGAACCATTCATTCATCGTATATCAATGAATGACCATATCGTATATCAAAAGCAAATTATAATCAAAATTATTATATTATAATCACATAAAAATATTGCTTAACATAGGAAACTATGTATATGCGATACTGAATTAATGTTTGATCGGCAGTCTCAACCAGCTTATTGAGAATTTCTGATTAGCGTGATTTCACGCAATCGATTACATAATCATTATTTTTGCATTTATATACCGGTGAATTAAATTACTCTAAAACTTCTAATAATCCCCCAGTAAAGCTATTTCTTCTGATCAAATTTTTTCTCGAGAATAATCCCCACTTCTAATAATTCCTCAAGCTGAAAATATTTTAAATAAAATTTTGTCTAATATGATTTAAAAAATGATTTTTGTAGTGTTATTTTGGAAGAGTTAGTTTATCAACTAATGAACTAATATCGTTAAAATATCAAATCCCGTTTTAATTATTAATTGACTTATTAAACCAATAAATAAATTTTAATGAACCATAAAATTGATTTATTTACACTTGAATTGTAAGAAAGTGGTTTATTTACAATCCAATATATTTGTTTTAATTAACTTTTTTTTGTAATAATTTTTACATATACCAACATTTTATTGATCTTCAATATAATCTAACAAGCATAGCAACCAATATAAATCAGAAGAAATTAATGATTATAAGGCTGGAGGCAACAAGATCCAAACAGCAAAAAAAATTCAAAATAGATCATAAAACACTGACTGAATGGCTTGTGGCCGAAGAGGCTATTCGTGGTGCAGATCAAGATCGCTATCGCTTGGACGGTGCTGGAAGAAAAATGGTATGTGTTGAATTAGATGGTTTGTTAGTTGTGAAAACTCAAGATGAGTGACTTCAAAAAAAGTGTATCGAGAAAAATGATTGTTCAATGGGCTAAATAGATTGCTTTGGAATTGAATCATTCAATATTTGAGGCATCAACTGGTGAAACTAGTTAGCAATCAGAAAAACAAACAGAATATGTAGCTTAGATGATAATGAAGTGATTAAAAGGATTAAACTTTATTATTCATCTCAAACGCCTTATCAACGAATATAAGATTTTGCCAAAAAATATTTATAATGTTGATGAAACGGCAATCTTTATCGAAGATTATGGAATTGTTCAAAATGTGGATTGAATACATGTTCCCAATGGTAACTGTACGACCTAATGAACTTCTACTTATATTTGATAGTGCTCAATACCATTTTTCCAAAGAGACAAAATAGCATTTTCAAAAAAGAAAGATTTTGTTTTGTATAATCCCAGGCAGTATGACCAGTCTTCTTCAGTCAGCGGATGCTTTTTGGTTTAAATCGGTAAAAGACTGTCTGTGGGGCAAAATTGCTCAATGGTTTCAATTTGATGCTTGTGAGCGTACTAAATCTGGTAGAATAAAACCTCCGCCATGCGAGCTGATTTTAAAATGGGTTAATATTGCTTATAAAGTTTTTATTCATGTTTCTTAGATGAAGGAATGAGCTTGCCCATTGCCAAAGATGCACAATTTGGTATCAAATTTAGAACAAAATATTGTGCTAATATAAATCATCAAGTTCTTGGTGGTGATGATTTAGCTATTCAGAAATTGATGAATAAATTTGATTTTCTAAAAAAAAATTTATTTTTCAAAATTTCTAATAATACTTTGTTTTTCCAACTTTTTTAAAAAAAATAGAATAATTCCCCAGGGGGATTATTGGAAGTTTTAGAGTATTAATCAAATATCTGAAGATAGTGGTGGATCCGTAGAAATATATTGTCTATCAATATATTTGTTAGTAGATGCGTTTTGTTTTCAAGTTGTCAAGAATGGTCTATTGTTGGAAAATTAAAATACTGGATATTTTTTGTAAAGATATGGATTTATTTCTATTAATAATTATAATTTATAAATATGTGATTTTTTACACATATTAGTCTAATCATGATCCCAAAGCAAATATTAAAACTATTAAACATGAACCTAGTCTCAGAATCTTATATGTTGTAATTCAATGAGAATAAATAGTAGAAATATATTTAATTCCTTAATTTCCTGAACGTATTTTCCTAAAATTAAAATATATTCTGTAACAGGAATTTAAAAAGACGAAAGAAACCGCTCTCAAGTTCTTGGGAATGTAAACATTTTTCATAAAAGAAATTGGTCTAAAAATTATACTTAACTGATTCCACCTGTGAGAAATATTTTAAATTTTGTATGGATTGCGGTGTGTTTATTTGAGTGTAATGAAATTGAAATTGTGATTCACTCACCAACTTGGAAAATTTTGTCTTTATTGATGTGAGGAATATTTGGAATGTTGATGTTTTGTGTATTGTTTGCATGTTTAAATGTCGTGAGTTGATTTTGTAATGTGTCTCTCCGACTCAGATGGATGATTAGTATTTTAATTCTTATAATCTGAAAGTATTTTATTCAAATTTAGACTTAATACTCAACTTTTTAATTTATTTTTATTGTAAATTTTAAATAATTTTATTTTTGTAAATTTTTAAATAATTAAATCAAATTAATGTTTTTAAGTGATTATAAAAAAGTGATTTTATTTTAACCAATAAAATTTAAAGTAAATATGTGAAAAGAAAGAAGTTGTCATTAACGCAAAACTTAATTTCTACCACAATTTAAGCTTTTTTAAACAAATATTTTCGAGGAACTTTTCCACTTTCTTTTTACACAAACCATTATAAATAAGAATAGATATAAATATAAATATGGTTATTGCATTTTTTACCAATTAAAATTCTATACTTTTTAAATAAAAAAATATAAAGTGAATTTATTAAAATTTTGTCACAAAGATTTTGTTGCATCTTTTATTAAATTTCAATTTTATTGTACATTTAAATTTATCTGTTTCTCAATTAAATTTCCCAGTTCTATACAATAGCGTTTTTCATTTCGTTTTCATAATAGTTTCAAAAATTACTTTAGATTTAATAAAATAATGTTTTGAAAATATAATTTAAAATCGCAATTTCGTTTAATTTAACAACTTTTAAATTACCCCATTTTTACATAAAAATGCGACTGAAGCGACAATTGTGTTGGCAGATGTACCTCTTTCTGATCTTCCAAAATTTGTTTTCTTCATTGCTAAAGAAAAAACGACTTCATCGATAAAAAATATCTGATTTTCATTATAAGAATTCAATTTTTTAAAAAAGATAGGGCGTAGTTTCTTCTAAGGCTTATAGTAGTATCATCATTTCTTTTGACTGGAACCAAACTTAATCTCTTGAATGTAAAATTGAATCCTTCCAGTATTCTGTGAATTGTTGATCGAGAAACAGAGATATCGAATTTATTTTGAACCATATTCGAAAGATGTTTTAAAGATCGAGTACAATCTTCTTCAACCCACGTGAATAACTTTTGTTGTTAATAGTTTCTGTTTATATTCATCAATATAATTTTCACTTTTGTTTATATTTTTATTCTCAATTTCAATTAAGTTATCTTCATCTACTTAAATCTTTGCCATTAATATTTTATCAA
The DNA here is from genome assembly GCA_001938485.1 of Girardia tigrina. NCBI lineage: Eukaryota > Metazoa > Platyhelminthes > Tricladida > Dugesiidae > Girardia > Girardia tigrina. The sequence goes on along the minus strand of MQRK01238901.1, from coordinate 15,588 downwards.
GAATTTTATAACTTTAATTAACCCAATAATTTTAATTATTTTACATTTTTCTTCTTTTGTGTCTGTTTTGCACATGGAAAACGTCTAGCGTTTACTGTGATGAAAAAGTCAGTAATTTAAAAACTTTTCTGTGACCTCTATGAAAAAGAATTCGTCTTTTTTTTCAATTTATAGTTTATTTATATAGTATAAATTCTGTATACATCTTACAAGTTACCAGAGTTGATTAAATTCAATTTAGATCTTCAGATTTTTTATATATTTCAGAATTAGGATCTCATACTTTGTTCTTTTGACAGCGTCTTTTGAAATTTCGATTGCAGAAATCGTGTAAGATTTAAAACGCGTAAAATGAATACCATGTGAAAATAAGGGATAGGTGTATATAAAAATCTACGTCTGTATATTATAAAATTTTAGAGGTCAATGTGTTGTAAAAAGGATTACGTCTATGTATCTGCTTGCAGTATACATTAATCAAACAATTAAATTGTAAATGGTGCCAAAATGACATAATAAATCTATTTTTGTATTTTTTTAAGAACTCCAAGAATTGCCATTATCATGGACTTGACTGATATACGGCGTACACATATAGAGAATTTGGCTACCCACACATCCCAAACACAAATGGAAATTGCTGCAAATGTGGGCTGCCTAAATATGCAGTATACCATCTGCTAAAACAACATCAAAAGACTGGGAGTATTGCAAAGCAGAAGAAAGGCCGGTGTGGTAGAAAGAAGTTCATTGGAGAGCGACTTTCAAATTGTATCATCATACTCAGTAACATGCATTCGAAAACGACATCAGTAAAAATGAAAGAAATATTTGACGAGCCTACATCTAATGTATCAGCACTTCGAATTCGAGAGCATTTGCAGCATGCAGGACGACACACATAACGACCAAATTAGGTACCATTACTCACAAATTTAGTAACGGCACAACGACTTCTGTAGGCAAAGCAATATGCACACTGAATAACAGACAAACGGAGCAAGGGAATACTGTAATGAGTACAGTAATTACATGCTATTATTCTTATTACATGGAACATTTTCTCGTGATCTGGTTTTATTGCAGGTTGTTTTCTCTAAGACGACTATGATGGAAGCAAGTCGCCACAGGAGCCAATTTTTTCGAAGAAGTGCTGGAGAGCAGATTTAACAAGGTCATGTGCAAAGTCGACATTCATATCCTCCTTAAATGATAATCTTGGGATGCATGTCCAGCGGAGGATCTTGGCATCTAAACAGGGTGGAAGGGTCTATGGCATCCCAACAATACTATGAAATCATTGACACCTGTCTTCTCCCTAAGGCAGACAACTGGTCTGGCAAGTGAATCTTCCAACAAGACCACGTCCCATGTCACATAACACGAAAAACTTAATCATACTTGGAAGATAAAATAATAACCGAGTTGTTTTGGCCTAGAAACAGCCCATACATGAATCCGATTGAGACAGCCTGGAACCTGTTGAAACGTGAGGTTCCAAAACGAAATGTTCTCAAGGAGGCATTACATGAAACATGTCAGGAAATATGGTTTTCTTCCTCTGTCATACGTAACTTATGTTCTAGTATGCCAGAAAGCATGTGTCGCCAAGTGAAAGAACTTTTTCGTGCTAATGGAGAAACAACTTCCTATTTAAATAAATTATTCTTTATATTTTGTCTTTTTGCAATTAAAACCGCCCTTATTGATCAATTTATAGTAGTTAATATTTTCTTAATAAATTTAAAAGAACCAAATATTTTCTGTTATATAAATAAGCATAAATAGAAATCTTCTTTAACCTCCTTCATAAAATATGTTGATATATATATATATATATATATATATAATTACATTATATGGATATGTAATTATTTAATCATTTGTTGTAAAAAATGTTATTGACATTTACGCCATACGGCAATATTATTTTAATATTTTTTAATTACAGTCAACAATAGTACTGACTTTATTGTTTAATTGTTCATATTGTTTACATATTTTCAATAAAAACATATTCCATTATCAATATGATTATTTTCCTGTACATCTGATTTTGTCTTTCTGAGGCCTTTTACCCTGATTAAATAAACCATTCTATGTCAATAAAAAACAAAAATTTTAAAGGTTTGTAATTGAGATTCGAAAATATTATAAGTCTGATGGACCATAACAAATTATAATATAAATTTCAAAATTATCCTTACTTCAGACTGAAACAATTGTCTAAAAAAATTTTCTAAGCAATTAATATTAATTTTAAAAGGTCTGTATTTTTTGCTAAGTATTTTAATAAAGTGCTTAGTTTTACGAGAATTTGCTAAGTTATTTAAGCCGTTCTGAATTATGCTAATTTTTTTTTAAATTCTGGGTTAAAAGTAGTTAATTTTTAAACTTTATTTTATAAAAATATTTAACAAAAAATATTTTATAAACTTAGCATAACTTTAATAACTTAACATTTAAAAAAAACTTAGCAAAAATATCTGTTTAAAAATAAATTAATCTTAAGGTTCACTTCGATAAAGGCGATGAAATACCATTGTTTTTTGGCAAGCGAGCAATATTTTGTAAAAAATAAGGAAATAATTTTTAATAAAATAAGGAAAATAAAGAATCAAATCGTTGTATTTGTATAATTTTAATAATAAATTTAAATATATTATGTACAAATAATCATCGAAATATTTTGAATAATAAAATGTTTTAAAAAAGGATAATAACCTTTAACTATGAGAGAAAAGAAGCAATTTTTGATAAAAAACAAAATATTTAAACAAAATGAAAGAGTATAACAAGGAAGAACTTGAAAGGATGATTTGAAAAAGATATTCACCTTTAATCCAACAAAGATTAAAAAATACTCTCAATCTTACTTTTTAAATATCTGTAAGGATTTTTGGAAACTCTTTTAAATTAAAGCTGACAAAACATTACACTAATATTAAAGTAGAAATGTAGAAAATAGAAATTTATTATAAAATAAGTAAAGACGATAAAAAATTTTAAGTTACAAATCAAATTACAAAATTAATAATATTTAAAAAGAATTTTTTTAGATAAAATTTAAAGTGATAAAATTTGTATATAAAATTGATTTGAAAACTAATTAAATAAAAGATTTTAAGAATAGTTAAACAGAATTTAATAAACTTTTCTAAGTTAAATACAATATTAAGAAAAAATAAATATCATATTAAATAATAAAAATTAAAGAAGTTTAATAAAAGGTTCATTTAAAAGAACGGCTTTTATTCGTTCCCTCTAAGCATAGTTGTTCTAGTAGTCAATGCATATTCCGCGACTTTCCTCGTCACAGGCTCCACGCCTTTTCTCTCCTCAGGCTTTCCAGATTTCTTGTATAAGAATCCGCAATTCGTCGATCAGCAATTGCCGTTCAGAAAATTCCAACACTCTTCAGGATGTCGGTAATGACAAGCGACTCTGAATAAACACTGATCCTTCTCGAACTCCCAACAGATGCCTGATTTATTCATCTCTGGTGTGACTAAGAAGTCATCGTGTTTATCTCTTCCAAAGATCGTATTCGAGACAAACGTCTTTTACCGATCATCTTTGCCTGCTATCTTCCTCTTATTGTATACTGTTAAAGCCTACAATCCACAGACTGCTTCTGAAACTACTCTTCTAATTTCTGCTTCCTATTCAATCCAGTCTTTAAAAGTGATTACCCCTTCGTCGAGTCCCGAAATTTTACGGTGCCTTTCCTACATGACCACCATTTATTCGACAGTTTCCGGACCAAATGTTGGTAAAGTAGTCCGTTTCCAAGCTCTCCAACTTTACCAATGCATCTCAATCGCAATACAAGGCTCTCCAGCAACGCCACATACTGGTCCAGTTGCCTAGGACCTACTCCAGTGACTGCGTAAAATTCTACCACCTCTTTCATGATAGTAATTCCGGTTGTCTCCCCGTAATATTTCTCGAGTTTTCCAGGATGGCTCTATACGCGCCACCTCCAAAACCAAAATTTCTCACCAGATCTTTGGCCTCGCCGTCAAGACATCCCTCCAATTGTAGTTGCTTGTCAACTTCTAGGATATCTAATTTCCCGACGCATTCATCGAACGTAGATATCCAATAGATATCCAATAATCTATTATCTTCCAAGAATATCTAGGAAGTTGTAATTTTTTCAATCGGAAGATACACACTCTCTTTGATGGCTCCATCGCCTCTTCATTTTTTACGCTCTTTTCAAGATCCTTCCGCAACCTTTCTGTTCTGTGACATCTCTCCTTGAAGACCTCTTCATTTAGACCTTCAATGCGTTAGATCTTGATTTCGAGAATATTAAATGTCTCTTTCTTCCTCTTCCTTTTCGCTGTTGCGAAGTAATTCTTCGAATTTTACTATCGTTTTTTCCTACAGCATCTGAAAATCCAAACATATCTCTTTGAATTCATCTTCTTCAGCTATTAGAGCCGTCTCCCGTAACTTTCGTACATTACGTTGATTTGCTCTCCTCTGGCTCATTCTTTCTTCGAAATCCTCATCGGCTCCTCCTCTGATTCGAAATTTCAACTTCACCAATTTATTTTCCAGGACGACAATGAAGTCGTCTATTACGCTACCATTATCTAATAAATAAAAATATCCGGTTACAAATAATTGAACCTGATCTCGCAGAACCTTTCCCGTAACTGGCAAGGAACTATGTATCGTTTTCACCTCACCGCTCGGGAACCTCACAAAATTCTCCTGAATTCTGCTCGAGTTTGATAATTTTCCTCCAGCTCTACTCTCGATGCTTCCTTGTTTGTTGTTGATGGCGATTTCCGACACGACAGGCACGTTTTTAACTATTTTATTTTCAGGTTCTAAACACTTTGATCGTCTCGGCGATCTGTTTATTTCGATTTTCCCTTTTCGATTTACGTTTGTCATATTTATCGAGTTCACATTGTTTCTAGCAATTCGTCAACCCCTCGGTCCCGGCCGATACTAAATCATATTGAAGAATTGTGTGACAACATGAATCGACTGACAAATTATATATCCCGGTAATTATTAGCATTTCTTTAATCAATTGCATTCGTTTTACATTATCTTTCACCTGAATATTTTTAAGTCAAGTTACCGCATCTAAAACAAATGAAACCCTTTCAATTTTAAACATGTTAACGAAATACGATTTCACTGAAGCCTGAATTATGATCCGTGGATGCCTCCGACCGGTGGTCGTGGTAGGCGACAACCACGCTCTGCTACCAGTTGTTGCGACAGCAGCGCATTGGAAGCGTTTTTTATCATTTATTGATCTCCTATGATTCTTCAAGGGGGAGGCAATGAGTTACATTAAAGGAAGAAGAAACAAATTCAGCAAAAACACTTGGATTGAAATGGGATGTAGCCAAGGACGTCTATCACTTTGATATGGCGAACGCATTTTGTTGAGCCCCATAGCGAGAGTATTAGACAGGTTGGTATTCCTAAGTTGCGTGACAATTACGGGAAAAATACTACTCCAGAAAAGAGCAGATGTTGCCCAATCAACAGTCGAATATTGAAGGCCAACCCTGTGATAACATCAGGAGGTGTTCTGAGATCCAACAGTAGAATTGTGTCCAAGGATTTAGTACCGTGGGAGACAAGATACTCCTTGATACTCTCGTATGACTCTAGCTTAACGAATATAATCGTCTAACATTATCATGAACACATGAAACACTGTGCTTGGATAGGTCTTGAAGCTCGATGAAGATAATTACAGGAAATTACAGCAGTTTTCTGGAACCGGTGGAGGAATGAAGTGCTCACATAATGGAGAACTCGAGAAAGATGGAGAACCAGTGATATACGCTTTGTACCGGGAGAACAAGTATGGATTTTAGAAAGGAACTCTAGAAAAGGGCACTGGAAACTGGAAAAAAGTGGAAGAGGTTTCCCGGGGAAGGATAACTTGGTGCGTGTTTTTGAAATGTCAGTAGAAGGAAAAATACATAGAATGCCGGTCAACAAGTTGTGTAAATTAGAGTTGGATGAAGACAACCCGATGATCGAAACAAACGCTGCGAAAACTCTCAATCCATCGAGTTCCGGTGGGGACGAAGGAGAACGGAGAGAGAGATTGATTCTCCTGCGTCGAATCAAGGTGGGGTGTTCAATTTCGTTTAAATAGGTTTTATAATTTAAAGGTAAAAAAAGGGTACATTTTAAAAATAAAATAAACGTCATATACAGGGTGTCCCAAAAATATGTATACACATTAAAAATTTAATTTTATTGATTAAAAAAGTAAAAATAAGTACGAGTAATATTTATTTATATTGGTCACAGTTTGTTCTCAAA
>MQRK01238896.1:23380-34918 GCA_001938485.1 Girardia tigrina | reverse complement strand
TTCACCACACTAGCTTTCTATAGATCGATGTTTTATGTAATATTCGTATTTCCTTCGTGCTTCATTTTTCTGGGCAATTTTCATGGCAATTGAAAATAATTTACATTTGTATTAAACGTTTTAAATTCATATATGTTAAAAACGTTTATTCAGATTGAGTGAAAGATAATCCTAATTGTATGTTGTAAATATTGTGTGAGTTCCCTCAAAAGGCAAACTAGTTTCTTCGTATAATCAAGCTAGAAATCGTTTAAACGTTTTTTAAACGTTTATTACGCTAAACGAAGATCGTTTATACGTTTGGAAAATTTTAAAACGTGTCCACGTCTAGTCACATTTCGTCGCAAAGACAAAAGAGAAATATTTTTTATTTAGTTCAGACAAGAATTGAGAAATCAAAAGGTTGATTATGTTGATGATGTATCTTTATAGAATCTATACCAACTTATTTTGAGAAAGGTAAATAATTAAAATCGAGATAAAAAAATGCATAAATTTTAGATAAAATAGACACCACAAAATACAATTGTACTTTATGATTTCTACACAGTCAAATTAATTAAATTGTTAAGTGCAAAGCAGTTATATTGTTTAATTGTGGCAAGTTAATGAGTACTACACTTAGTACGCACAAAATTGTCTGCAGTAAAATATTTTTTGTATTCATCTTTCAGTATGTAAGTTGTGATGAGTTAATCATATGGTGAAATGTGAAATACAGAGACAAACAAATAAAAGGAATTCGAAAACAGAACCGATGATAAGAGAAAAGCAAAAGTAAAATTATTGTAATAAATATTCTTCGTGTCGTTTCAGTCTGCGTTATTCCAGGCGCACTCCGTGAAATTCACATCTTCCACCAATTTTTCCTTCGATCTTACATAACTAAAATATTAAAATGTTAAAAAAACATTTAAAAAGAAATAAAAAAATTTTAGGTCACTATAATATTTGTACTGACAAAAATCTTCTTAATATTTTTCAATATTCTATAATTCATTTTACTAAACCAATTTAATAAATAAAATTAACTCTATAAGCAAGCAAAAAATCAGCAACTGTTCACACTTACTTCTTGAATAGTAAGACTTAAAATATTGAAATTATTTTTTGAGCGTTAAAAGTAAATCTGACAAGTTTTGAACCTTTACGATCAACTTCTCATTCTTACAGCTCAAAGAAATGAAAGATATCATTGATAATATTGAAATGATAGAATATAGATAAAAAACAAAAATAGAAGTTGAAAAACAAAAAATCAATGGGTCTACCAAGCAATTACGTTTTTATTATACAAACCAAGTTCGGAAAACTATTAAAAATATATTTTACTGCTTTAGTGGATACTGGCTCAGCAGTTATAATAGTCGTCACAAAAATGCTTCGGGTCTGAAAAATTAAATCGGGAACTTTGAGTAGAAAGATTGAAATCGGACACTGGTCTTACTGAAAAATTGACGGCACTATTAAAATTCTGAAAAAAATATATAGGAAATAAGTTAATGTTAGAATTGTAAAAACTAAGGAGTTGGGTTACTCTTTTCAGACAGATGAACAAGTATAAAAAATATAAATTTCCTTGTAATTTGTAATTACTTCAGAAGATTCATACAATAAAATCAGAGATATTAGAATAACTATGTGAGCAGAAAAATAAGAAATGTTAATGGAATGAGATATGTGACCTGGCTTTCACAAAGATTAAGGAGGCGTTTAGAGAGAATTTTTACTGGACACCGATAAAAGTGTGACACTTTTGGTGTAGTCTTATCTGAGAAAACAATTGTGAAAAGTGTTTGATGTTTTATATTAGAATAATGTGTGTTGATTTGGGATAGTGTCCTGCCTACGTAGATGTCAGATTAATATTTTTAATTTTATTATCTGAGACTAATTTAATTTTTACTAGTACAGTTTCAAAGAATCTATAATGTTTGTCATTTTCGTAGCTTCTTCCTTATAATTAATAGTCATTGTGTCATTATTCACTGTCTGCAGTCCCGACTGCCTGTTTCCATCATACAAAACTTGAAGTCCGACACTCATGATATGGGGAGATATAAACAGCAATAGAGTGGAATCACTAGTAAGATGTATTGGCAGAATTAACCAGCATGTGTATTGTCATCTAAATCATCATATGTATAAAGATACTTTGACATCACAAGTCCAATTTTTACAACCAGGAATTTTTAACCAGGACAACGTTCCTTGTCATTCGACCATTTTTGGTCAAAAATTGGTTTCACAATAATGGACTTCCAATTCTTCCGTGGCCTATCTGAAGCCTAGATTTGAATCCTTTGGAGAACATTTGGGGTACAATTAAATGGCGAGTACAAAGAAAAACATTCAAGGATGAGAATGATCTTTGGGAAACAGTTCAAGGTGTATGGTCCTCGTTTACGCAAACTTTATTGAGGCGTTACATTGAATCCATGTCTCTACGAATTCGCGCAGTTGTCAAAGCAAAAGGAGGCGCGACACACTATTGAATATTTTTGCTGGTTTTAAGTCTTATTAGTTAATATAGAGTACAGTATTGATCTAGTTGATCTTGACTCAGTGGGCTATAGGATAAAGAAATCTGGTTAAAAAGTCAAAATCTTATTTTTTCTTATGCATTAGACTTGTTTTGTCCTTACTGAATTATAAAATAAATTTTATCCTCACAAAATTCCATTAATTGATTTTGTATTGTTTTACTAATATTAAGAACACCAATATGGGTTTTCACACATTTATTTTCAGCACAATTTGAATTGTCTTTAGGACAATTCTCAGCCAAGCTTTCATAATTTGACATCTCGCTAAATTGATAAATTTTTGTTCATGTAAATAAACAATTATTTGAGCAAATTTTCATTTTAAATGATTTTCAGATTTTATTTTTAAAAATTCTGCTTTTGTAATTTGGTAATAATTTTATCTAAGTATGAATTTAATATTAAAAATGATTTTATTGACAGAAGAACATTTATTTAATCAATTTAAAAATATGTTAAAAGTTTTTTACTTTATTAAAAATTTTGATATTAAAAGGTTAAACGATATAATATTTTAAGTTTTTTTAATATCTTATGTTGTAATTTAAAATTCAAACTATACTCGAATAACTATTCAAGGTAGGAGAAACACATTTCCAAATACTTAAGTCATCATACAAAATTCAACATTCCAATTTCAACATACCAAAATTAAAATATTCCTCATAACTAAAATGTTCTTTGAAAATATACTTGTCACTATTAATTTTCTAACGTAAGAGCTCTCTAAAGTTTCTTTCATTGACAAGTGAAATATCTGGTTCGATAACTATGTTACCATCATCTTTGTGATCCTTGAAATATATAATCTATCTTCCAAGAAATATTATAGTTTCAACAATTGGTTTCAGTCTTTCAAATCATGATGAGTTTTTCTGTTGCGTTTCATACTAATTTGATTCGAAATATTTTTATTTAGTAAAGGTATGATTTATAAAATTCTGAGCACTTTTGACTGCGTTTTTTACGATATTGATTCTTTTCTTAAAATGGATAATTAAATGAATTTTTACAAAGTTTTATTGATTAAAAAGAAATGGAACGGACAATATCTCAATTTGTACAAATTTTAAACTTATTTGTATTTATTTATACAAATAAATTTTTATTTGTCATGATCGAGCTCCTTAATCCGCCCCTGATATTAATTAAGTTGTAACTTTAATAAAAATGTCGAAAAATGTCACTTCTTGAACGCTTATATTTATTATATATCAAAATTTGTCTTAGTTTTGATGTATTTCACCATATTCTTGATCATTTTTGCTGCTGCCAGTTGTCCGCTATATGTTGTTCAATTCATTAACCAGGCCAGCAGGATCGGTGAGAGCACTGATTCGTCATCATTATCAGTAGCATCATTAAATTCCCGCAGATTGTGATCTGTCTGAGCCAGGGTTTTGACTATCAGGAAATAGCTATCACAGATGAATGAGAAAGGATATAACAAAAAGCGGAAGGAATAATTGACAATACATTTGTGAAGGACAGGCACTTTTAAAATTTTTGAAACAATTAATTTTTATAAAGAATTTCTAAAATAAGGAAATAATTAAAATTAAAAGTTTTCTAAGCAATTATAATTAAAAAAATATATCTTAATTAATTTTAAAAAGTTATTTTCGGAAATAATCAGATTTTAATTGTAGAGTAAAAACTTAAAATGAAATTAATTGGGAAAGAATGGATTTTTAAATAATTGATTTAAAAGAAATATATAAAGACAAGGATAATATTGTTTGTACTAATTTTAAAAGTTATTCTAAAAAATAAAATAATGAACTTTGTTGCCAGAGATGTAAATTAAAAAAAACATAATTTTAAATTTTAAAGTCAGTTTGAAATTCTGCAAATTAAAGATTTGACAAATACATAATTCTAAACAGTTTTCGTAAAAAAAATTAAAATTAAAACTTTTATCATTAATGTATCGTAATAATAATAAAAATTTGAATACTGTAAATTATTTTTTCAACTCAGAAAAAATATTGATCAAGTGAGATGTCAAATAGTGAATGCGCTTGTAATATTAATATATGTTGTAAACCTCATATTGATGTTGTTAATAAATATAAGTGTAGGTAATAAAAGGCTTTTAAATTGAAATATTGATAATAAATAAAACGTTAAAATCTTTTATTAATTAAAAATGTTTTCACAAATAAAAGAAAATAACATTAAACTAATTCTAAAATAATAAAAATCATTTTTTATTAATTTAGTAAAAATATGACTACAATAAATTATGTTGGTTTTAATTTAAATTTAGTTGCATAAAATAGTGGAATGTAAATTTTAAAAATAAAGAGAATAAAAAAATTCAATTTTAAAATAGCTTATCAGTATTTATAGTTCCATGTTTTTATATAAAGATCTGGTCAAAAAGAAAACGAAGAAAAGTTCCCCGACGAAAAATTATTTGAATAATTGTTAGTTGTGCTAGAAATAAAATTTGGTGTTAATGAATTATAATTTTGATCAAGAACCCAACAACATTATTTTTGCAATCATTTTAATGGTATTTTCGGGAAACTATGTACTCTATAAACTAACAACAAGGCTCATTTGTTTATTGTGAAATCAAAAAGCCTATAACAGTAAAAAGTGCATTCACAAGTTTATTTTTAATTATTTATAAACGAAAAAGTACTTTACTGAATTATAATATAATGATAATAAAGCTTCCTTACATAAGATCTAAACACAATCCCAAAAACCTGTTGTTGTTGAAATTTTTTAGTACCTAATTTTAATAACTCTGAAATATGTACAGTTGGAATATCTTTATTCCAAAAAGACTATTAATAGTGTAGCATAATTGACTTATTTATTTTGGCATAATAATTATTTCTGTTTTTCCGAATTTCGAATACTTAATTTAATATTTATAAACCATTTTGCGGTATTTAATTTTTTGGCCATCACACACAATGATACTTTATATTAACTTTTATTGTTTTAAATTTATTGTTTTATAACAAGTACATAGAATTAACCCTTAGTAGCCTGATTTACGAAAGTGATTTATTTTTAATATTACTGTAATATTACTTTTTAATATTACAATAATGACATTTGATTTTTTTTTAATTTCGTTGGAAAGAGTATTATACAACAGTAAAATACGTACAGCCAACCTATAAAAAAACTAATAGTAATGTGAACATTCGGTTTAAAAGATTGGTATCAAAATTGAAACTCTAGGTTATTAAGGGTTAAAAAACAAAAATCACGGAAAAACAAAAAAAATGTATTTGTGGTTATTCATAGTTATGACGAAACATAGCACGTAAAACAAGAAGAGTAAAAAAGAGCCAAAGTAAAAAGGGCCAAGTAAAAGAGCCCACAAATTGTTTTAATTATTCGTAAAAAATGTTTTAATTGATTAATTAATAGATTTATTAGAATTGATTTTTTATTCTTATATAGTATCTTACTTTTTTAAGACAAGTCATGTAGTTATGTTTAATCGAAAGTCTAAAGGACAAAAATCTTCTCGAGTATTTTGGATTCGTTTACAGTCATATTGGAGATATGAGAAAACAAAAAGGCTGCTGAGTTATATGCAAGATAGAGTAAATGTACAGTAGTGGATGCAAGACCAAAGATCATCATCACGACATCGCCAAAAATGCGGTTTGAGAAGCCAGTAATAAATTGCTTTACAAATCAACTGAATGAACAAACAAATATTGACTTGTAATATACAGAATAAGAGAAAGCAAAAAAATCCTATCCAAGGATTCTATATTTTAGCGGATTTTGCAATAATTGCAATTTCCGGGTACTTAAAGAAAACTGTCGTCTACACAGTAATATTGAAAACGAAATAAATATATTCTCAATGTAGATCAGTCTCAGCTTACTTTAATTTAAATTAAGTTGCATAAATAGTGGAAGAACATATCTTCTATCATGTACTTTTCGAACGGCTTTATATGGACCATCGTATCTCCCTTGATCTTATGTTCTAGATTCTACTTTTATCAATACATCTTCTCCTGGGAAGAATTGTCTTCGTGTGATAGGCTCCTGGTCCCGCTCATATTGAAATGTCTTGCTATTTTTCCATCCCATTTCTCCCTGCTAATGCGTCTTCCGAAAATGATTTCAGCTGGACTCATCCCGATAGTCGTCTGTAATGTGGCATTTAATGTGAACTCGATCTCCGGTAGAATCTCTGTCCAGTCTGAACTTCTTCTTTCATGCAATGTTGCATTTATCAATTCTCTCACTGTACGGAATTGTCGTTCAATTTGTCCGTTTGTGTTATGATGATTTGAGCTGGAGAATCTAATTTCAAAATTCTGTTTCTCTGAGAATTCTTTCATCTTTTTTGATTCAAAAACCTCACCGCAATCCACATTCATCACCTTGGAAGAACCAAATTTCAGTATCCAATTCCGCATTATTCGTTTTATTATTGACTCTTCATCTTGTTTCGATATTGGTAATAAAGTAATGTATTTACTGAACTGATCAAATGCCTAGAATATATTTTTTTTCCCAGAAGTCTCCTTCAACGGTCCACAAATATCCATATAAATACATTCAAAAACCTAGGCAGCTTCAAATTTTATCGTGTTCTCTTTTGTTTTTGCCGTATATATTTTATACTTGTGGCATGATTCACAACTGCGTACAATCTCTTTGATCTTACCTTTCAGCTTGTCAAAATCTTTAGAGTCTCTTAAATAATACTCAACTTTTCTTGTGCCCGCATGTACCAACATCCGATGGGTTTCTCCGATAATATCTTGGAGTGGCTTTGTTGTTTCATCTTTTGATACAACATCCAGTGCACATGTCTTGATTTTTTTCTTTCTTAGCTTTCTCTTGTTGCATCAAACATTGAGTACACGTATCACAATTCATCCTTGAAAGCATATCAGCATTCGTGTGCAAAGATCCTTTTTGAAATTCTAACTTCATATCCAGACTGCTCAGATAGTTAATCCACGTTTGAAACTACGATGTAATTGACTTCTTAGTGTTCAGCATAAACGTGATGGCTTTATGGTCGGTACGCAAAGTAAACCGTTTACCATTCAGAAAATGTCTAAAATGGTTACAAAAATAATACATAGCAACCAATTCTTTTCTTATAACACAATAGCCCTTCTCGTGGCTATAACTCATAAGCTACAACTCTTTCCTTTCCTTGATCGTCCTTCTGTGCTAACACGGCTCCAATGGTGTCGAAGCTAGCATCCGTATCTAGAATAAAATCTCTTTTCATGTCTGGAAAACAGAATACCGGGCTTGTAATTAATGCATTCTTCATCTCTTCGAATGCTAACTCTAGCTCGCTTGTCCAATTCAGTTTTTTTATTGTTATTCGATTCGCATAATTGTTCTTATACTCTGGCTTTATTTGCATACTCTTTTATAAATCGTCGATAATAGTTACAAATGCCCAAAAAACTGCGTAAGTTTTTAACGCACTTTGGCTTCCAAGACGTTCTTATTGCTTCAATCTTAGACGGGTCCGTTTTAACACCGTCTTCGTTAACTATATGTCTAAAGAATTTGATTTCCCGTTTCAACAATCGACATTTTTCTGAGTTCACCCGCAATCCTGCTTTCCTAATATTATCTAAAACTTGATTCAAAACAATATAGTGTATATATATCTTTTGTGTATACCAAGATATCATCTAAGTATACAGTGGCAGCCTTGATTCCTCCGACTACCTTTGTCATCATCTCTTGGAAAGTTACCGGCGTAGCCGCTATGCCAAACCGCATACGAGTAAAACAATACTGTCCTTGCTTTATAGAAAAGGCCGTTTTCTAATTTGATTCTTCGTGCAGCTCAACCTGATAATAAGCATTTCCAAGGTCAATCGAGCTAAAATACTTTGCAACTCCTAAAGCATGCAACATCTCATCAACATTGTGCATTGGAAAAGCTTGTCTCTCCGTTATTGCATTTAAACGCCTAGAATCCAAACAGATACGAATATCTTTCTTCTCTTTTTTCCACACACAAATTAATGGTGTGTTCCAAGGTGAATTACACTTCCGAATCATATTATTATTATACAAATTTTTCATAGTCTCCATAATTTTTTCTTCAATATGCATTGGTTGACGAAAAGGTTTTAAATTAATTGGCTCTCCATTCATCTTAATATGATGATTTGCTAAACTGGTACATCCAATATCCCATTTTTCAGTCATGAATACTTCTGCCTGATTCTGAATGACCTCTAACAGTTTTGAATTTACTTTACCTAGGCAATCTAACGCTCTTTTTATTCTCTCTCTTGGCCTTATCACCGTACCGAATTTTGCCTCAATGTTACACACACTTCCACGTGCTTCCATTGATACATTATTGTCTTGAGATTCGTTCCTTTCTATGGAATAACCGAAAAATTTTATGAATACTATGCCTCCTATCAGTTCCGGAACCACACTCTCCACAACAATAAATGGTATATATATCTACTTATATATATCTACTTCTACCTCTATTTTACCCAATATTTTCAATTTTCCATCGTTGTCACCTCTCAAATTGATATGGAATTTTTCTAACACCAAATTATTCAATTCTTGATAATACAGAGCGTTCAGAAAGTCACTGTGCACCTTTCATTGTCTGGTTTATTTTTAGATAATCAGCGTTGTAGTAGACTTTTTAAATGCAAATTTCTATGAAATCGAACTATAAAATAGATTCGTGAACAAAAAACATACCTACACACTTTGACCTTGACACTGAGCGTTTTAAATTTTTTAAAAAAATATCATTTTGATATATATTATAATATTAATATAATAAATTGTTATATAATACTTCTTACTCATAACATTAACACCTGCTCCTGTATCCAACAAAACTCCCACTGTTTCCCTGAATTTCCACTGTAACGCTCGGACGCCCTTACATTTTACTACAACATATCTCTGATTTCTGATCCTCAATCAACGCGTTTACATAGAATACTTGCTCAAAATTCTTTTTCACAAATCCATAGACTTTATTCTTCGTTCGCATCCAAATCCGTGGGAATTATCTTCTAAGATCAGTGGCATTCGGCTCCCACCAACTCCCCACTTGGTGGAGCCCAGTCGTTTGAGTACGTCTTATCGTTTTTTTTCTTCATTATCATCAAGTGTGCGTTCTTCATCTTCGTTCATTGTGTTGATTTTAAATTTCCTATCATTGTACTGAATTCTCGATCTTCCATTGTCGTAACCAATATTCTGTCTGCTAGAGTTCACTAAACATGCCGCTGCTAGATGCCCTTTCCGGCCACATATTTAAAAATTCTTAAATTTCCATAATTTAATTTCATGATTTTATTGAAATTAGTTCAGTATACAACAAAAAATAAACAAAAAAATATTCTACACTTCTCAATATTTTTTTCGAATGTTTTATTCAAAGTTTTTCCTGTTATATTTTTTATCAAAATTTAAGCAAAAATTTACTAAATTTGTTTAATATTACCATAATTTCGTCATAAAATTAACATAATTAAATATATATGATCACAATTTCAGCAAAAAATTAATTTAATTAAATATTAAGCGCGATATTTCTCTGCCTTTTTCACTATAATAGAAAAGCATGTGAGTAATATTTTTTGTTGAAATGTCAGATTTTTAATTTCGATAAATTAAGGTCCCTTCCAAATCGAGTTTTTGAGGTTTCACTGTATATGGTATAAGTACTCTGACATCGTGATATCGAGGCGAAATTTTCCCAAGTTATAAAATTCGATATATCGAAATGTATTTCCATATAGTTTAATGGCGGCCAATCATCTCTTAAAAATAATTCTTAATATCGAGACTCGACTGTAATCTATGATTAAAAATTCCTTTAGTAATAGAAAGTTTAGAGCAATTAATAAAATATCTAAAAATTAATTTTGTAATATTCCTTTAACCCATTAATGCCGAGAATTATGTAATATGAATTTTTCATAATTTTTCATGATGCCTGGTGACAGAGAAACAAAACATGTTCCGTATGTGTTCTGAACCTTCAAAGTACATACCTTATCAACGAAACATAGATAAATGCAATGTCTTTACTTTTACAGCCATTTTTATTAGCTGGGCACGAATGTTCCCGTTCGGCGTTAATGGGTTAATTTAAACCGTATTTATTAAAAAGTTTTTGCAAAACACAAAGTAAAAATGAAATTCCTGATATTAAATTGTAACAGGGAAATCTAAGAACAATGATAACTACGGAAAGTAAAAACTAAAAACCGATAAAGAAAGAAACAGAAGTCGATCAATATGTATTAAAACTCGATTCAACCCCTCTTTATTCATCTTTCTCATTACTTAAATATTCGAAGTAATGTTTCGAAATTTTAAACCGATTGATCAAGTTTTTGATTTGTCCCATCGATAACTGATAGATATTCTCGTCATCTTTCGCCATTTTCTGTAGGAATAAATAACAATTATTAATAAAGATTATTCATATACCAGCAAAAATGTTCAATTTCGTTAATAAGTTGATATTAAATGAATTAATTTTTATCTCTTATTTCTTGGTCTATGATTGCTCTTTGTTTTACTCTTCAGTGGCAAAACATTGCCGTTTATATATATATATATATATATATATATATATTTCAATTAATTCCAATGGCAATCGGGTTAATAAAACAAAAATAGCCATTTTTCCGAACATTTATTTTTATTTTGCAATACTAGTTTCGCCATATTGGAATCTTCAGTTGACTAATTGAAATTTCAGATTTAAGTCCATTTTATATAGCGGTAGACTGTTATGTAATACTACTCAATTTAAGGCTTTTTTATTAAAAAAATAACAAGAAAAAACGTCTAAAAATCAATATTCAAAATTTTAATTATTTATTCAAAATGAAAAAAAACTTAAAAAAACAGAAGACAAAAAAAACTAAGAATTAAAATATTTTAATATAATTTGAGGAATCACTTTGAACATTTAAGCATGGTTTATAATGCTTAATTAACAATGCTTCAGTGATTATCC
>MQRK01238894.1:4194-17598 GCA_001938485.1 Girardia tigrina | reverse complement strand
ACCTCCCCCTCTTCAGAAGGTGAGCCTTGATGAGGAGTTCCGTCGAACTCCGCGAGACACGGATCTGCCTTTGGTTCTCGCCGAGCCGGTTCAAAACAGAGCCTCAGATGCCACCGGACCCGTTCGCGGACCTTCCGATCGAGATTTCCGACGATGAAAGCTGAATGACGTTATACGAATTTTTTTTGAACAATTATTGTTATTTTATTTTATTTAGACTCTTCGCCTTCTTGTATCTTGATATTGTATGCTCACTTATTCTTTCACATGTATATTTTTTTTATTTATGGGGACATAAATTTTTACGCCCCCGACGAATGTTGAGTATGAAAAAATAAATATTGTTTCAATTAAATAGGTAAAATAAAAACAAATTATTTACCTTTTTACTATAATAAATATAAAATATATATAAATAAACGAATTAAGATAAGTAATAAAGTAAATAAATGAAATTAGTTTGAAGAATATTTATATCGATAAAATAAGCAAATTATTTTAAAAGATAAATAAAAAGAAATAAAGTTAAAAAGATAGTATAAAAAGAAGAAAGGTTTAAGAGGAAAGTCAGAACAAAAAGCTTGAGAAGAAAGCGCTGTAATTTAAAGGAAGTTTAGTCAAGAGAAAACCTTAATTATATCTTGATTAAGAGATTTTGAAAGTTCAATCTTAATTAAGAGATTTTTAAAGGTCATAGAAAGAATTTGGTATTTCGTATTAATTATCTCACACGGAGATAATCGAATTCGCAAAACTTATATATAAAGGCGACTCGTAATCGCAATCAAAACAAAAAAAAGTCGAGATTGAACTTAATTGAAAATTCTGCGTGAAAAAAGTACGGACAAATTCGAAATTAAATATATAAATTATATACATTATATTTTTATATATAATTAAAATAAAAAGGGCAGAAGAAGTTTTCTTCTCTCTTATATCTAATTTCTAAATTATTAAATAGGCTAGGTCCTTTTAAAATTGAATATTGTTGTGAAATTTAATATTGTATATAATAAATAAATCTTTTTTATAAAGAATTTTCTTGTTTTTATTTCGTTTTTCAACAATCACCTTATATACACTAACAATACTGTCATTTAAGTGTTAATTGTTTTTAATTTAGTTAATTGAAACTCTATTTTGATTTATTTTATAAATCAATTAAGAAATACCCAAACATCCATCCATGGGAATCCGCAAGTTGAAAGGGCGTAACAGGGCAGCTGCCCCTGGAAACATTAACACTGAAGATTATTTGGAAAATTTTTTTTGAGTGTTTTGATTTCATTATGTGATTTTGGTGTACCTTTTATGCTGATCACGAATATAAAATCCGCTTTTCTCTATCACGTCCAGTTTACAAACACTTTTGCATTTACTTTTCTAAGAAAACGACGTTTTCGCCCTGTTAGATGTTTTTGGAACATCTTCCACGCTATCAATATTAAAAGCCGACTGTGAGGAATATTTTAAATTATTTGAATGTGTAAATGTATGGATGCTCTATGTTGAATTTAGAATGGTGATTCTCCCACTCAGATGGAAATTGGTATTTTTTTATTAAATTTAAAGTGATTGACTATTCGAACATAATTAAAATAATTATTTTATAAGTTCATATCTTTAATTTATCAATTAAAATTAAGTTTAATAATTTTTAGTAAAATTTAAATTAAATGCATTTTTAATAATTTGATGTCATTTTTATTATTTTGGGATTTATTGAGAAATGGTAAAAATTAATATTTTTAATTAATATTTTTAGAGGTTAAATATTTTAAAAAATAACTTAGAAAATTTTTTCGAATAATCATGATTAAAAACAGAAATAAGAAAACCAATTAGAACGATGGCAAACGATGAAAGACCTTCTGAGAGTTTTAATGACTCTAAATGTAATTGCAATAAAGATTCAAATGAGACTTGTCTAAATGTTCTTAATACCGACATCGGGTTTTCAAATTTTATTTCTCTACAAAAAATGTCTAATACATTTTATTTAAACAAATTTAATCGAAATTAAATTCATTTATTTTTTTATTCATTTATTTCAAATCTCAAACCGGTATAATAAAAATAAATATAGTATTAATAATCAATTTGACTTTTTTTTAATTTCTGACAATTAAATAATTTCATTTTTTACCGGATAATAATTTTATTTTTCAACTGTTACGCGGAGTAACAGTTATTCGCGTGATTTGTAGGCTCCCGCCACACCATTGGAACACTGAAGGACAGACTCTTTTTAAACCCCGAGTTCCATTTTCTCAGGTTTTCTACACATACTTTACAAGATAAGGTGCCCACAGCTTGTCCTAATTGGCATCCAAAGTAGGCATGATAGTTTTGCTTTCTAAATGTAGTTATTGGAAGGCGTTGATTTTGAGTGGTAATTTCATGGCTGCGGAGTCGGACTAAAATTACCCCACTCCCACTCCCACTCCAACTCCTATATTTTTAAAATGTTCGACTCCAACTCCGACTCCTTTTTAGGTCAATTTATAATATTTGTTATTCTTTTGATCGGAGTCGAGTTTCACGACTCTGACTCCGACTCAACCTTCGACTCCGACTTCACTAAAAATCCTTAAAATCCGACTCCGCAACCCTGGGTAAATTTACCACATATAGCAAAATATATCTGGTGAATTGATGCAATGGCGATTCATGAGGAATGGACTTGTGAATATAATGAATGACTATATGTATACGTGAGTCCATAAAAGTTATTAAAAATGGTGACTTCACTGGTAAATCGTATTCCTTCTCTCCATCCTCTCTCTATCTCTGGCTTATATAAGCTATGTATTAATTACATTATACACTTGCGAGTAGCAAACAAATTTGACATAAAACATCCCCAATCTTTTTTTTCCTTTTCTTTGGGCAGATGGTTACCTGCTCACATACACTAATTTCCTTCTTACTCATCCTTTCTAAGGCCTAAAATTAATGCAGATGAGTTACAAGGCGTTGCATCACTTGTCAAACACACTCGTACTATCATTTACTATACAATACAACATCAAACCTAGCATACACACATCGGAATATACTCTTTACCGCCCACAAAATCTCTGAAATAGAACTCACAACAGAGTCGGAGTAATTTAAAGTGGTTGTGTGTCATCTTCTGACAATATAAGGAGGCAGCAACGTAAACTGTGGGCTCCAAATAATAAATTCGCTCACAAACACTTGCTATGTATATACTACAATATCCCTTACCATTGCAAAATAGTTGGCCTGCACACATACACAAACACCAAGGAATAAAGAAAATGTAAAAACTTGAAAAGGTAACATTATGCGCCATGTTCCTTTAGACAAAGTATGATTGATTTTGAGACAATTTGGTGTGATAAGCCTAAACAATTATCATATTTTTTATTCATTCATAGCCTAGTTCACGAAAATATAGCAATCGAACAGACACAATAAGATTATGTTCCCCAGTGTAATTTATCATTTTATTTGGACTATGTTTATCTCTTATAATTTATATTTATTGTATTATATTTATATTTATTTATTATCATCGAAAAAAATGCATGAATTCATCCAGCATAAAGAAGCCTATAGCATAAACAATTCTGATTTGTTAATGAGTAAAACTAATCAGTTTCCCATATGATACTAATCGTTTATAATAAAAAATTAAGCTTATGTTTAGGCTGCCACGCCGAGCGGCGGTGGCCAGTACCTCAAAACTGTGCCAAAAAAATAGGTTAAGAAATTTTAATTCAAAAAATTTTTAAACTAAATTTAACTAAAATTAACTAAATGGAAATAAAATCTAGCTAAAATTTTACTAAAATCTAACTAAAATTTATTTAATTTTAACTAAAATGAAAATGGACTAATTTTAAGAGTCAAAAAAGCTTTAAAACAAGAAATATTCTAATAAGAAACATTATAAATTAAATTTAATACATTCATTAAATCTGTTTAAATAATATTATTTAAATAATAAAAATTTGAAATTTGGCGACAGAGTGGAAGTCGAATCAATCGTTTTATTCCTCTCCTTTTAGAATGGATATACGAAAATATTTATCCTATTTATTATTTACAAATTCTTTCACTTGAAAATAACAAAGATCTCTCACTCCAAAAAATTTATTTTTCACTTGAAAATATTTAAAACCTTTATAATCAAATGCAACGCAAATCATAATCGACATTTTTGCGCAGCAATATAATCATCAGAAACCATAATTTACAAATTTTTTTCACTCAATCACGTCTCAATTAATTTTTAATCAATAATTTATAGATTTTTCCAACAATTTTTCGAAACCATTAATTCGATAAAACAAATTGATTTTTTTAATAATTATTTCTTTTACAATTTTCCCGAAATCAACAAACTGGTTATTTCCAATAAAATCAATATTCAACTCTTATTTTTTATTTAATTTGGCAACAAATGCCATTTTTTTAATTCTCTTTTTTAATCTCAAATAAATTTATGCTACATTAAAATCGCACACATAAAATAAAAATTTAAAAAATACGAATCAAAACCAATTCCAAAATATTTATCATAATTTCTGTTTAGTTTTAATTATCAAATCAATTCATTAATTTCTGTGCATAAATTGTCAATTTTGAAAGAATCATTGGTATTGAAGTGCGAGACATATTCGTTCATATTAATTGATACTTCATTGAAATTAGAATTCAATAATTTGATTTGAATTTTTAAATTTCGATATTTTTCACTAATTTTGACAAGAAATTCCGATAAATCATCTTCCAAAATTTTTATCGATAAACAAAGATAAATTCAATATTATATTTTTGAAATTTCCCAATAATATTTTGGTTTTTGTGAAGGAACCTCAATTTGATAGAGTTGCAACTCTTGACGAAACGAATCCAATTTGCGTTTTTCGTATTATTACTTTTTTATGGGTTTACGGCCCCCTAATGTGAATCGAACAATGACTACTCGCATTCTTCTCTATGCGAATGGAGATAAAGACTTTATGGAAAGAAAGACCCATGGAAAAGCGATAATACGTCTCAAATTAAAGTATTTAAAACATCAGGATACTTTATTTATCAAATGATTCTAGAAACTTGGAAAATTTACATCCAAGGAAAGTCTCTCAGACGAAATTCTCTAAAATCAAAGCTCCCAACAACTACTCCCTTAAGTACTATTTATGAACAAATAACCATTTCAGAATCAATCACATTAGATATAATCGAAGATGAAGACACTCACATAATAAACAATCCAGAACTGATATTGGCTCACCCATGTATTGACGCAAGAGATGAAATGCACGAATTTAAACATCAATCAACTATAAAATTTATTGAATCTTCCATTGTTAACAAATGAGTTGTATCTCTCTAGTTAAGTTTTTCCTGGTCGTAATAATTATAATAATCATAATTATATAAACTATATATTAAGCATAAAGTTAAGCATTTAAACTTATATCGTGCATCCCTGTATCGATACCTGCCAGGGTTGTACGTAAATTCAACGCAGGTATAACAACAATATTAATAATATCAATTGCAAGATACAATATTGTAATAAAAATTAATGAGAAACAGTAAATTTTATTTTATAATTCTATCACCATTTCAGGCTATATCCTGAAGTCAGGATATAAGAGTACGAGGACTCATTATATCCTTGTACAATTGTATCAATTGCAAGATACAATATTGTAACAAAAATTAATGAAAAACAGTTAATTTTATTTTATAATTCTAACACCATTTCAGGCTATATCCTGAAGTCAGGATATAAGAGTACAAGGACTCATTATATCCTGTCGATTAATTTAATTTAAATTCAGCAAAAAATAAATTCAACAATTAATTAAAATCAAATGCAATAACATATACAAAGATCAAATGATTTTACCGGCGAAAATCATCAATCTTTCCCAATAGAACAAATTAACTCCCAAAAGGAACCGGTTTAAGCAATACAAAAATTTCATCGAACATCTAATATTCGATTCTCAAACATTAAAAAACATTGATTATCCCAAACGACATTCTCTTATCCAAAATACTGATAATAAATTCAAATTCACTAGTTACGCACAAAAAAAAGAATGCAGAATATAATAATAAAGAAAAATCTCAGTTCTCATGGCCTCTGAACAACAGATCAGTATTACTTACAGTGCTGATGTAAAACAAAGAAACAACCAGCATCCTTTTACAAATATCTACAAAGATGTATTGGAGAATCAGAATCTATTCAACTTAGACTATTCGAAACTCCAGTTGAGATTCCAAATGATTTAGAAACCTGTCATTATAACAGGAAATTGATAGTAGTAAAATTGACGGCCATCAGGAGATACAGTTTTGAGAGTTTAATGGAGAAGTGTAAACCATATTGGAGAAAAGGATCAGATATTCCAGAATGCATAGTTACAAATATCGTGATACAAACTTCTCAAGCACCTTTGACCGTAAAACAGAGAAGTGACACTCATATGATTCCAATCCCAAAAAAACAATAAGCTAGAAATTGAAATATGGAAAGTAGAAAAATATGAACCAGTGAACGAAATATTATTTATGGTTAGAGATAAAATTTGCACATTCGCAGTCGAAATATTATTGGAAAACGAATGCCTAAATCGATTCGATGCTCTGTCAACTGTAAAAAGTTCGTCAATCATTGACAGTCCTAAATCGATCATTATGAATAAAGCTTCCTTTATCAAGTACCCTTTTTTTCAGCAAGAAATAAAACATAAACTAAAATTTCTGAACTGAAAAATTTCCTTTGATTTTCAGAAAAAGCCTCTAATAATTTCTATCTCAATTCTAGATTATTGGGAACGGATTCTTCTCCATAAGGTGATAAACCATGTTACAGAATTGAAGATTTCAGAACTGAAATCCACGGTTTTAAATCATTAGATATTGTAAACACATCAAATGAATTTGCTGTGCTTCATGAAGTTCAGAGACTTCTAAACTGGATATATAGTAGTTGGCCATGAATTATACCTTGAGGTTACGGGACTAATTATTCCATTAGATTCCGTATTCGGTATTCGTGATTTAGAAGCCGCTACAGTCCTCTCGGAAACTTAATGTATTTAGAAGAAAACTCTTTAAATGATATATTTTTGTGTGAACCTCCTAGCCCAACAACATCGTCAATTCAAAACAATAAAGACTCATAAAAGCAATCTCAACTATTTCCAGATCACACAGAAGAAATAAATGAAGTGCTGGCTCCGTCTAATTCAGCGGACCAAAATAACATTTTCAGGGATATTTTAGATCTCTCAGTAACTGCTGATCGTATTTTAGGCGATGATTTCAACATCGATGACGTTATTATCTTCCCAGTAAATAAAACGCAAAATCATATCCAATCAATAAAACAAAATTCAGGAGCAGAAATTCTTGTACCAAAACTTCATCACCTGTTGTCACTCAACCTGACATGGAAATAGAAAAACATGTCACTGATCATTCTCAAACGGTTCGCTCTTCCTCTCCAGAATCTTCTCTCATTATAGAATATGTGCAAGAAAAAAATAAATACTGAAATCAAGCAAGAAACAATGTCAATTTCATATTCAAAATACGGATTTTCCTACTTCTCCACATACCAGCACGTTGATATAGATGAACCAAATTTCCTTCCAAATAATAGAGATCCCAAGAATTACTACTCGAAATGGAAAACTCCAGTTCCCGAAAATTTTTTTAAACCATGAATGAAGTGTCCAAGAAAATACGCTTGGCACTTCGGAAAAAATGCCCAAAAAATTCAAAGACAGACTAAAGAAAGTTATCAAATTTAACAATTAAAATGATATTTTCATTTTGAATGTGAATGCATGTGAATGATGAAATAATTCCTTGTAATGTACTTCTTATCTTTTTTTGATCTCTTTCCTATTCACTATGAGGTCATAGCTTTCTTGGGTACTCCACCTATGTTGGGGATTGTATATATTCAATAATAAGTAAATTTATTTAATAAAATTTTATTTTGAATTATTTTAGAATTTTATTTATTTATTTTTTTTAATATTATATTTTTTATATAATATATATTTTTTATATTTGTTTTTTTATATATATAATAATAATTTTAATAATAATAATGTTGGGTATTCGAAAATATTCTTTTGTTAATCACTTTCAAATATAAATTATCTGACTCCTTTTCAAACGGTTCTTCCAACTTTGTAATGAATGTATTAATTTGTTTAACCCTCTCTTGAAGGTTTCAATTTCTTTTGAATGAATCTCGTCAGAGATTATTTTTCAAATAATAACAATAGAAATAAGTCAAGGAATTCTTTTAAAAAACTTTATTCAATTGAATCACAAAATTCTTCTGATTAATACAACGTATAACTTACAATGGAGGATTCCAAAATATTTGAAAAAATCTTTTGATTTATAAATTTTCACTTTTCAATTAAAAATTTTACTTTCAAATTTTGTGTGATAAAATATTTTAGTTTGGGGTATTTATACCCATTTTGATACAAAGAAATTAAATATTAAATAAAATTATTTATATTAGTTTTTAAGAAACTAAAATTTAATTTTTTTAAAATAAAACATTAAT
The DNA here is from genome assembly GCA_001938485.1 of Girardia tigrina. Taxonomy (NCBI): domain Eukaryota; kingdom Metazoa; phylum Platyhelminthes; order Tricladida; family Dugesiidae; genus Girardia; species Girardia tigrina. The sequence continues at coordinate 9,008 of MQRK01238894.1, read as the reverse complement.
TTAGGAAAAAATTAGAAATTTATTTTAAATTTTCAAAAATTGTAATCTAACAATTACAATTTGTTTAACTGGGCTTAAATGCCCATTTATTTTTGATCTCTATTTAAATTGGAAACTAATCTCAGCATAATTGCTGATTTGATTAGTTTAATTTATTTTTTGAAATATCTGGGCATAATTGCCCGTTTTCATTATTTTCAAGTTCAGTTCTCCGGTAAGTGTAAGAATTTAGTTATTTCTTTTTTATTTACTTTATAATTGGAAAAAATTTTTTATATATTTTATACTAAATTTTAATAATAATAATAAAATGATAGAAAAATAATAAATAATTATAATAAAATAATAATAATTTAATAATAATAAAATTAAGAATAAAATAATGATAATAATATAAAAATAATAATATAATAATAAAATATTAATAATGATAAAAATAATAATACAATAAAATAATAATAATAAATTAATAATAATAAATTAATAATAAAATAGTAACAATAAATTAATAATAAAATAGTAACAATAAATTAATAATAATAATATAGTAATAATAACAATATTGATAAAAATAATAATAAAAAAATAAATAACAATAATAAATTAATGTAATAATTATAATAAATTAATATAATAATAATCATAACAATTAATTATCATACCAATAAAAATAAAAATAATCAAAAAAAAATAAAATAATAAAAATAAGAATAATAAATTAATAATTTAAAATAAATAAAATTAAAAAAAATAAAAATAAATTTAAAATTAATAATAATAAATTAATATAATAATAATAAAATAAATTAATATAATAATAATAATGACAGAATAAAAATAATAAATAATAATAATGTTAAAATAATAATAATAATAATACAATAAAATAATATTAATAAATAATAATAATATTGATGATAAAATAATAAATAAAATAAATTAATATAATAATAATAATAGTATAATAAAAATAAAATGACAAAATAATAAAAATAAATAATAATAATAATATAATAATAATTATTATGAAATAGTTATAATTTTAATATAATGAATAATAAAACTAAAATAATATTATTTATATTGGTACTATTTCTTACAGGTAAAAGTTATCCCTATTAACAACCTGGAGTCCCTGAGCACTGAGCTCAAACAAAATGGAAGTTAAAAAGGGTTTAATCACCGCATTTTATTTTTTAATTATAATTTATTATTTTTTATAATTTATTTTCTTTTAGGAAAGTAAGGTTACTTATTTATTTTTTAAAATATGTTTTTTAAAAATTTTTTTTGATTTCAGGACCTTAACAATAATAATATAATAATCATAAAAATAATAATAGTAAATTAATATAATAATAATAAAATAATAGTAAATTAATAATAAAAATAATAATAATATTATAATAATAATGATAAAAATAATAATAATAAAATAATATTAATAATAATAATAATAATTGTTGAGGTTGCGTACTAAAGAGTGAAACGGGGAGATTCGGTCGCCTAGCAATAAGGCTTACCGTATTTTGATGGCGTTCATACTTTCGAAGGGTCGCCACCATACCCGCACGCACCGTGATCCAGACGATGAAGGATCGTGGTTCGGTCACTCGCGACAAATCGGAAGCGACGCAATTGATCGAGGAAGAAACGATCGATCTCGACGATTTACAACCGATAAATGCGACAATCGCTCCGCGGGAGTTGTTGTTCTGATAGATTCGGATTGTTTGGATTTTGCCATGACTTTGAAATGTTTGTCTAATGTCGGTTTCTTCGCAATTTTTCGGTAAATTATTAATCCATAAATAACGAGTGATTTTCATGATTTGAAACAAACAGAAAGTAAATCTTTCGACAATTTATTCTTTTGTTGTTGTTGACTTGGGTTCCTTTTTTTATTTGAAAAAGAAAAATTACGACTCTTATTCCAATTGTTGTTCGTTCACCAGTAAATCATAAAATACGACAAAAATACGTTCTCGATTTTTAATTATTGGAATCGTTTTATTTATGGTATTATCCACAAAAATTAAATATACACGGAAAAAATATGATTTTTCTTGTTGTTAATGTAATACCGATCACGAAAAATTAGCAAGAATTTTTATTTACAAATGTCATAAATTTAAATACGCGATGAATAATTTTTATTATTTAAACACAAACAGATTTATTACTTAAGTTTTTATCAATTAAAAATTTTAAATTGTTTTGAAAATTTTTTTAAATGCGCATCTGAATTCTTCAGTTTTAAAAATTCCAGGGGTCGCAAATCCAATTAAGGAAGTTTTTTCAAAATTAGAAATCAAAAAATTAAATTAAATATCACAAAAAAACTCTTAATTGGTTGCTACTGCTGATGCGATTTAGTGAACACTACAATAATATTAATAATAAAATAATAATCATTAATTATTTTTCTAAGCCTTCAGCGGCTTTTTCCAACCAACGCAGGCGTGCCCCCTTAATGAACGAGCACCTACCAGGGAGGAAAAAATCGTTGACAAGGAGTTAAATAATAATAATTGTTTCATATTAATTTTAATACAATATAATAATCATAAAATTAAAAGTAAAAAAATAAAATAATAATAAATAATATTACAAATTATTTAATAATATTATTTATATGTTTTATCTCTAATAACCACCCTGAGTCCCTAAGCACTAAGCTCAAACAAAAGGGTAGTTACAGAGAGATTAGTCGACACTTTATTTTATTTTTCTATGTTATTTATATATATTTTTCATTTTATTTTATTTTTTAGGAGGGTAAGAAGTATATTTTAAATTTTTATTTACTAATATTTTTTAGAACCTTAACAGTTATTAAAATTTTATTTCAAATAAATATTTCTTCCAAGAATTTTGTATTATTATTTTATTTTAAATATAACAATAAGGGTAAACATAACACATAGAGCTCCTGTTCCATCAATTAAGTTTCAGAAACAAGACGGACTTAAAAATATCAAAGTATTTCCCTTTTCTCAAAACATATTGTGTTTATTTCTAATAAACTAGAGGAAATTTCAACGAATTAGATAGGTTCAACAAGTCAAGAAGCTCATCGGTTATTAACGGCGACTAGTAATGTAATGTTTATTTTTTGTTTAAAAATAATAGCGAAATATTCAGCCATTTGGATCCAGTAACTCAGACTTTTCATTCTGTGCTATTAGATTTACAAGCTGCTCGTTAAAAAGTTTAGGATTTAATTAATATATTTTTTGCATTGTGAAAACTCTGACGAAATTCCAAGAGATTTTTAAAAAATCATTCGATTTTGCAGAAAAATGGTTCATGAATATTGAAATATTCAGGCATTGTTACAAGCAAATATATAGAAGTAATTGTACTGGAAACACTCCTGAAATATACTTTCGACCATCAATATTTATACCATATTTGGATTCCATAGTTTCGTCTTTAAGGTCAAGATTTTCTACATATAACCAAACCATAATTTCAATTTTTCAATTTCATCCAAAATGTATTATAATTAGATAGAACGATATTTTTAGAAAACGTAAAAAAACTTCGGGCACAATACAATATACAAATTTACAAATTCAAGATACAACATGATATAAAAAATGGACAAGGTTTTCTCCATCCGGAAATTTTCCATCCACTTTAATAGACATTTTAAACATTGTGACTATTTTAAATCAGTCGAAACAATTTGAGCTTACCAGTTAAGACTTGAACAATTAAACGAAGTTTTAACACATTGAGACGTGTTAAAACATGAATAAGATCTACAATATCAGAATCACGATTGTCCGTTTTATTTATAGCGTGCTTCGAAAACAAATTCAGAGCGAAACAAATAAAATGAATTTCATTGAAAATATAATAAATAAATTTGACAGTGATAAAGGAAGAATGCAATTTTTACTTTCAAAAAGATAAATACATTGTATAAATGATAAATTGTAATTATACATTGTAATATATGATAAATATATTGTTCCGCCCTACCCTCAGGTTGCCCCGAGAATAGGACGGAGGTAACAGGGTTATGCAGCGGTTTTGGTTGTACTGGACCATTTGAAAATTTATAACGTGATCTATCAATCAGTTTTAATTTTATATTCATTTTATTTTGAATCGACAATCCACCATCGACAATATCGATCAAGTCCATTTGAATGTGCTCTAAAAGAACTCCATTCAATTCATTAGATAAATAATTAAGTAAATTAATCAAATTTGGATTGATGCAATTCATATTCGATTCAATGAGCCTTCTATCAATTGAACAACCGATTCTACATAATCCCCATTGGAAAAGAATTTATAATAATCATTGAAAATATTTATGATTAACGACGAGACATTGTCAAAGTTAGAAAGGAAACTTTCGATGTCATTTTCGTTGAAATTTTGAATGGGAATTCGATTGTTATAGAGAGGTTCCAATATTTTGAGAAATAGTGATTTTCGGTCCTTTTGATTTATTTACCATAAAAGTGATTTAAATTCGATCAATTAATCAGCACAAATCAAATTTCACTCCAATTTTTATTTCAAATATTAAAACAATAATTTTTTTAATTTTTACACGATAATAATAATAATTTCGATAATTGTTTTTATTTGATTTTTTTTCAAATCAAAAATCAATATTTTTTATACAATTTTTACACAACACAAAATTAAAAAATATAAAAAAAACACAAAAAAATATCACAGATTGTCGTTCATAATTTTTCAGGAATAGAGTGAGAGATAGAGAGCGCGGGATCAATTGATATAAATATATATATATATATATATATATATATATTTTAAAAAAATTATAA
>MQRK01238883.1:0-10376 GCA_001938485.1 Girardia tigrina | reverse complement strand
AGTTTCAACAATAACAAGTTTAATATATAATCCCAATAATCCACTGTTTATTTAATATTTTGGGGGCCCATTTGGCGCCCCCCTAGCCACTGGCGCCCGGGGCAGCTGCCCCCCCTGCCCCCCTCGCTACGCCACTGGAGAAAACATGAACAATATATAAAAAAAACATTAATTCAGAATACAATTTATACAAGACATAAAGGGATCAAGGCATAACGCATACAAGTACATAAATAAATAGAGTTCCGAATTCACCAATCACACACTACGGTTAACAAGAGAGTAATAAATGACAAACGTTCTCTTTGGATAATCAGAACTCTGTGAGATTTTACAGTATTATTAACGTGTACACTGCAACATATTGCTGCTGATGCTTTGCTATTTGTAATATTACCATGTCTCGTTGTTAGACAAAGATGATGCAGTAGGCCAGCAGGCATAATATTTTTGGGCACTGGAGAATACTACTGAGGCTTAAGATTTCACTTTCCACTTGCTGCTTGTACAAGTTTTGTCTGTCTATAAAGTCCAACGGGGTTAATACACTCCAGTTACCACTCTACATTACAGCCATTTATTAATATTAAATATATCCGGCTGAAGTAAACCCAAATATTATTAAAAGTCGGTAATAATGACGGGCCAACAAAACTTCATTATTTTTAATTGTTATTTTTTTTTGGTACTGCCTACCGCTGGAACAAGATAGCGGGGAGTGTACAAATCGTGTATATTATAGTATTTACTCAATATTAAAATTAGTAGGGCTAGTACTACCTTTATCCTTTTTGGCCCCCCCTGTAAGTTTTCTCGACTCCCCACACACCAAAGTCTAAATCCGTCACTGCTTATTGGCCGAGAACTTCATCGCGTGTTGTCAAGGTGCCCGTGCTCTTGATCGATTTAATGAATGAGAATTAGGAAGGCAACACGAAGCAAAAATTTACTTTGGCCACGTTGTCTACAATAGGGATAAATCCCCCCCCCGAAAAAATTAAATTTTCATCTTAATTAGATTTCATTTTTTTTAACTGAATATTTTAGACGCTATGGCGAAGAACCCCAAAAGACTTATGCTTCTATAATTATTCTATAAATTTATGTAATTTTATTTTAATAAAAGTTTTTTGACCTCCTCAGATCCAGTGCACATTGGAATATAAAATTTCAATCCTTCCAAGTAATTTTCGACTTGTTTACATCGTCGTGTACACATATTTATTCGTTTATTCTTGCCAGTGTCCCCATCGAGTGAGTAACATTTGTGTTATGTGCCATTCTTGCAAATTTTGAAAAATATTTAAAATAAAGTCAGGTCTGAGGAGGTTAATGTGTTATTTCGATGGTAATGTAATTTTTAACATTTTAGTAATCGATAATTTTAATTTTTCTGAATTTGAAAATCAGAAAAAATATTTTGGGGGGATATAATATTACACAATCAATCTGTTTTTCTTGCGTACGCGCCTGCTACAATCAAGATCTGTATTGAATAATGTAAAACCAGACAGATAGCCATTTTCTCCAACAACTATTCTCCTTGTAAACATCCTTTGAACGTGAGTTTCACTAACACAATTGATGCGCATTGTACATTTGGTCTGTCTCCTATTTTTGATAATGAGCAAATGCATTCGCGTGGCATATTCCAAATCATATGCGGTTTGATGAAGGTAAACTTGCTTATTATGAGGCGATTTTTCCACATATTAAGATTGTAAGATTCAGGTTTTCAATATTTTCTCATCACTTGAATAAAAGATCTCTGATTTTTCTTGATCCATTTTTAAAAATCTTGAAATAGTGTTTGCAAATCCACATTAATTGTCTCGATAAAACAAATTAAATACACTTTTAAGAATTCTTTAATGACCCCTATCGAAAATGTTTTTAATTTGTAATTAGGTTATATTTATTACATATTTCTTTGATATTTAGGTAACTTAATTCTCACAAAATATCTATTTTTCGATATTTGGAATCTAATCGTTAAGACGAGCATTTTTGAATGTCGGGTTAAAAAATATTAAGTTATAATTAAGGGTAGCAGAGATTGGGCCTCTTGAATAATCGACTAACCCGTAGGTAATTTTGTCACCGAAAAAGTTTCCTATTTTTAATATTTTCACTCGTTTATCTCGAATAAATAATTATTTTGAAAATAATAATTATGCTCGTTAATTTCGTATTCTAGATAGAAAAGTTGTCGTTTTATTGAAAACTTAGGCTTCAAAGGGAAACTACATAAGAATAATTCATACCACTTTTTTTACTAAGAAGAAATGAAAAAAAATATCAAATCCAACATAGTATATTCCACCTGATCTCCTGTTTGCTCATTGTCTCCTCCATCCTTTTGAAATTTGGAATTTTCGGAATCAATATGCACCAGCCAATGACGCTTTCCTTTACAATAATCTTTTGTAAAGAAAGTTTGCTTTAAACTGTTTTCAAAGTATGACCTTTTCTTTACAGTTAACGTTTACCCTTTCCCAGCAATACTTCTCTTCTTTTGCTCACATTCTCATTTAAAAATTCTTTACTTTTTTCTAGAAAATACTCTTTTTTCCACAAAGGAAACAATTAATCTTCTAAAAATTCTTTTGAATCCTAAATCATCAGATATGAGCCAAGCGGTATTTAGCTGTCGTTTCTTGTTCACGTCTAATCCAATCAACCGTTCTTCAGTTTTAATCAAATTTGTTTATTTTTTCAGAAAATGTAAAAATCGCACTTTTATGGGAATGTCTTCATTCTTTTTTTTCAAAAACTCTCGTTCCCACTTTGTAGTACCCCCTTGTCCACAAAATAATGAATGTATTTATTTTGGCCCATGGATTTGGGCCTGTACTGTCTGGGGAGCGATTCATTAAATCTGCCACCACCAAACGGTTAGCCCCAAGGGAATGTAAATAAAAAAACTATCATTAGTTTACAAATTATTTAATAATAATTTTAAAAATCAATAAGCAATTTAAATTTGATTGCAGAATTTAATATAAAAAATTATTATTAACTACAAACACTAAGGTTCGTCTCCAACGTCGAATGTTCTCAATTTTTTCGACAGGTACTAATCATCCAGTTAACGACAGATGTAGCTAATTTTTTCGATCAGACAATAGTTTCAATTTTCGCCCAGTTGCAAATAAATTGACCTACAAAAAACGGCATTCCATCTTCCTACACCTGATCAACTTCTAAACAGTGAATAACTGTGGTAGTAGAAGATCAATTGATTCTTCAGATAAAGAACAAGAACAGTTACTACAGGAGATCTAGAATTACTTCGTTGACTGCCCTTTAAGCCATCGTCTACTAAATATTGAACACCGAAAGTTCATCCTGCTAATCTTGGATTACTTGGAGTATACGTGTAATCCTTTCTGTATTTCAATTATTGTGTTTAGTAATTTAAAAGAAATATAATAATAAGTGTATTATTTTTATTTATTGTTAGAGTAAGTTCATCGAATTACTTTTATATAGTCAGCTCACTTTTACGCACATCCATAATAAATTTTCTGAAATTCTTTTCAGTAACTCGTTTTATAGGAAATCGTTTTCTAAATATTATATCCTCGATGAGTCGAAAATAGTTATCCATCAATTTAATGTCGTCTCTTTGGATTGTTCTGATTCTTCTGACTTCTTTCATCAATGCCTTAAATATTCTGTCCTTCCCAGTCTTCTCAGTTCAGACTGGAAGGAGTTAAGACCGAAACAAATGTTCTCGATTAGGCATAGAGGTTCTCCCTCCAAAGATTGTTTCCCATGTAAGGCTTTCTGCTCGTCAGAAGCATCCGTGTCTTTGATCATTACTCTGAACGTCGTTCTCCGATTTTCAATTTTTTACGTATCCATCAAACGTCGATACCTACGGGTGGACTGAATATCCTTAACTCTTTCTTCAGTTCAATTTCAAACAAGGCGTTTGGAGAAATGGTTCTGATACCGATTGACGCATCTTCCTGAAGTAACTCTCCCTACTTATCATGATTATTTTCGATCGTTTGTTAATCTTCTTTAAACTCTAAGGTTTGTCTTTTAAATTATTTCTTTGTCCGAGCTCTATCGCATTTTAAAAATACTGATTCGCTTCTCCACAAATTTCCTGGTAGATTTCTCCTTTCGATCTTGTTGTGTACCACAACAATTATGTGTATTTTGTAAAAGGTAAAGTTTTTATTATTCAATGGAAAAAGAAGTAATTGTCAATGAAAAAAGAATTTTTTGATGTTTATTAGCCATTTGTTTATTAATTCATTTAGTTTTTTATATCAATCAGACAACAATTTCAGTTATCAATAAAAAATATTGAAAGAATATAAAATTCATTTTGCGGAATCAACAATGAAAACAAATTAAAATTTTTAATAATTATTTTATGTCAAAAAAATGTACAAATTGTTTTTATTTGCATTTTGTTTTAATCTTTAATTATACTTTCGATTTCTAAATAAAAATATTTTGGAGAAACTCGGTTTTTGTTTTTGATGGCTATGATGGAGGTTAATTGTCGAAAAATCGTATTTTTTGTTTCTTTTGTGGCCTTTTTGGTGGCCGTTGTACTTGCAGCGGTTTTCGTTTCTTTTTTAGTTGCACGTATTTGTCGGTCCGGCGTCGTTCTGGATTAAATGATGCTCGCCGAAACAGCGGATTTGTCACAATGCGCAGTTTTCGACACCAGACTAATTTCTGTTCGGTTTCCTGGAGCACGTAGTCAAAGTCAGACGCTTCAGTCGACCCCCGAACCATCACAGATCTTATTAATGGTTTTTCTTTAATCTCTTTAAGAGCCAAATTTCACGCCCTTTATAATATCATCTCCTGGGTCATTTGTTTGAATTCCACCCTGAATTCTTTTTTAAATTTGGAATTCATTCCTCCTTTTAGCAGCTAAATCATGTCGATTGTCGATTTTTTCTGGATACTTAAATCTGCCACAAGTCTTCCATCTTCTAAATTTTCTTTGGCAAATTTCAATTGCTTTTGATCTGGAAAAATTCCTTTTCTTTTACATATTTTATTTTTGAGATCTTTAATCTCGTCCTTTGATTGGACAATAAGAGTTATCATTTTTCTTGATAAAACCTTCACAAATATTTGAATTTCCTACCTCCATTAAATCTATTAAATTATTTTTCATTGGGCCATTGATCGAAACTAAAATGACTTGTTAGTTTTTAATAAGAATTGCACAATAACTTCGTTTCCCAAAAATATATTTAATAATTAAAAGAAATACATAAAGAATGCGAGAATTAATGATGAAATAATTGGAACCACATTTAAATAATTTTATATAAATTAATATTTATTTGAATGATTATAATTTTGAATAATAATTTAATAATACTAATATTCTACTAACATGACTCTTGGGAAAAGAAGAGAAGAAGAAAGTAATAGATATTAAATATACAGTAAAACCCCTTAATTGTTATACCCCTATAAACATCGCACCTTGGTAAGTGTTACAAATGCTTCCCACGCMTGTGGTTTTGCATATATCGTCACCCATATAAACATTACATATCTCTATCTGTTATTTGTTACAGTTAGATATTGTACACGGGCTTCAGATAACTCTGTAAATTAACTCCCGAAACGTTACACTTGCACATAATTTGTATAATATGAAAGCATTAACTGGAGCACGTCTACAATTGCGTTAAGACTGGTTTGTTTTTTAAGTAGTTACTATCAAAAACTCTTGTGACAAAACGTGATGCCTGTCAAGGTGAAAAGAATGCTAAAGAGCGTCTTACAGTATTATTAGCCTGCAAATTCTGTTAATGAAAAATTGGTTCCCTAGTATTTGAAAAGTCAAATGTCCGCGTACCTTCCAGACTGCAAAAATTGCTTCTAAATTTTTTTGCAGTAATCCTAAAAGAATCTGAAGTAAAATTTATTATTGTTCTTTTCTCTTGGTAATCAAGTATCCTGTAAAGGAGAAAACAATTGAAACAATTGTTACTATTCAGCGGTATCGCTCGTATTAACATATTAACGTTGAAGAGCTGTGTGCTCAGCTTTTATTAATTATTATTTGATTGTTATTTAGCTGTGTGCTACAAGTTATAATTGATTATTGAAGATTTGAACATTTATTTGAAGCTGTGTGAGAATTTGTGTTATTGAAAATAAAAGTTTAAAGGAATTTGTGTTCGTTTATCTATATATTTGCATTGGAAGACCCTCCTGATTATTTGAAGTCAGATTAAAGAATTGTGCTTAAAGAGTAATTATTGAAATTAGATTTGAACACACAACATAAGCCAAAATTGATTTCATATGTGACGGTACTGGATGCTGTTTTTGGTAGATTAAGATGCTATACGTTGATGTCCGTCCGACTACTATTGAGAAGTGTTTTGCGAGGTGATTTTTTATCAATCACTTGAAGGTGCTTTTAGGGACATTACACTCAATGATACAGATTTTCCTACAAGTTCAGTTACTACCTTGTTTATTGCTCTCAACAATATCACTTGGATTAACTGCGGTCCGATGGTTGAGTTCATGTGTTTTGACGAAGGTTTAGCTAGTTATGATGTTCATTCAAATTATCCTGATGAGATACTGACCAAAATCATCCGGTTGATTATGAACAGAAAGCAAGAACTATCCGAACTATCCAGTTTAGTCAGGTCTATTTGCTGGATCAGTGACTGCAGAAGTACTTATGCTGCCTCCATCAACTTATTTCCAGGTTTTTGAACATATGCGTGAAGTTTTTTGGGATGCTGATGAAAGGGATTCGTCATTTGTACCATTACTCTTTGATAAGCAATCCCGTCTGGAAAAACATCATGAATCTCGTCGTTTACAGCAACTGATCCAATCGCATATAACTGACTTTTTCCTCTAAACATCATCTACAGCCAATCAGTAATGTGTTATTGACTCTTACTTACTGATCACTACTCAATTATTTGTGTTATTTAACTTCTGCGTGTTATTTGAAATAAATGTTGCATCTTTCTACTTTTCTAAATTATGTATAAATATTGTCATTTTTGGTCTCACGTTTATAAACGTTAAAAAAAATTGAGAGAAAACCATATCTACGGACTTTGATGTTCAAAACTAAGACTTTTGATTGAATCTTGATTAGGTCGCCCTGAAAAGTAACGCGGATCGCTTATAATTGGATTAAACACGATCTCTTCATGCCCGGGCTTTATCTCCTCATTGGGGTATAAATCAATTTGAGACAGCCGGGTTGGTCTGTTTATAGAAAATATCGGTCCCGTCTTTGTTAAAAAATTAAAAATCACACACCAAGATATTAACATTTTATTTGATTAAAGCAATTTAATTTCAAAGTTATCATAAAAATGTTTTTTTAAACAAATTGCATTTTTTTATGATTTTTGACTTTGGTTGGCGAATTCTTTTTTCTTTTGTTGTTAATCGATTTATTAATTTGTCGTGGAATTATGATGATGAACGCAACAACGAATACTCCAAATTAATCTAATAATTTAATTTAAATTAAAATAAAAATTATATAAATTGAGGCCCGATCATTTTATGTCAATTTTGCAATTTTTGGGTTTATATTAGTTCGATAAAACGTTTAATAATTATTTGATTATGTAATTACTTGTCACATTTTTTTAATTATTTAATAAATTGTATTGTAGATGACTGATTTTCTTACTGGCGACCACTCCGAAATAAATGCAGTTACCAGAGCGAAGAGAGAAGAACGTCAGAAAATATTTCCCAATTTACCACAGAAGACGCAAGAGTTGTTGGTTCATAAACCAACACTTTTTGATGGTGTATCTGATAAGGCTGAATATTGGATTCAAACGACTAAGGATTTTGCGATTTTCAACCACATGGAATTGAATTTTGCATTCGATATGTGACTGCGAGGGGATGCCAAGCAGTTATGACAAGAATTCAGTAACCACAGAGATAGTTTTGCCAATGAAGAAGTTGAAAAATGGTTTTCCGAAACATTTGCTGACGTACAGACAGTAATAGGCCTCAGAGATTTATGAAAATGATAGCAAAGGAGTTTTATAATAAGTGTAGAGGTATTGCCCCGCCGAATCCAGAGGTTCTCCGTCCCGGCACATGTTTCTGTTGTGGAGACATAACCCATCAAAGAAGAGAATGTCCCTTGAGAAATCGTAGTTTAATATGCGGTAAGAAAAACAATGATTTTAGACACGGATGTAAGTTTTGGAGCTATCGGAGCAGTTTTGAGTCAAAATGATAATATTGGAAACGAAAAAGTCATTGCATTTGCATCTAGAACTCTAAACGACCACGATAAAGATTATTGTGTAAATAGAAAAGAATTGCTGGAGGTTCATGAGTTTATAATGTATTTCAGACATTATATTTAAGGGAAGAAATTTTTAGTCTACACTGATCATAAGGCTTTAACTTATATGACAAAAACCAATAAGAGCATATTAATGCTGATAGACTTTCAAGAATTGATGAAAAATTATGTACTCAATGTTTGACACGTCATCATGGAGCAAAGTCAAATAAATCCAAAGTAAAGTTCATAAACACTATTGGGTTCTTGATCAAAATTAAGATTCATTAATACCAAATTTTATTTAATAACACAAATAACAATTATTTAAACAATTTTTCTGAGGAACTTTCGCTTTCTTTTGACCAGATTCCTTATACATAAAAATATGGAACTATAAATACTGATAAGCTATTTATTCGTTTCATTTGTTTTACATGTCTACATTTTTGAAATACGATTTACGAATTTAAAATACAAGTTGAATTGGTGTAATTAACTTTACAAAAGATATTTATCATTTTAAACTTATATTTTTATTTATAACTGTTTAGAAAAATTTTGATTTTAAATATTTCCTTATTTCAGAGATTATTTGTAAAAATTAATTATTTCAAAAATTTTAAGAGTGAACCTATCCTTCACAAACACCATAGAAACAGGAGATTTGAACAATGAAGACATCAGAGCGATACAACTGTCAGACTCAATACTGAAATCAATACATCAATGGCTTGGAGGTTCCTCTCAGAATATAAATGTTGAAGCGAAGAAAAGTAAATATTTCAAGAATTTGGATCAATATGAATTTATAAATGGAATTGTTATGAGGAAGAATGAAAAGACACTACAGGTATTAGTTCCAGAAAATTATGCAGAGAATTTAACCCAGTATATTCACGAGGAGTTGTATCATTTGGGAAGCAAAAAGTTAGTTGAATATATCCAGAAAAGCTATTATTGGCCAAACATGAGTAAAACTATCGAACTCATGGTACAGAGATGTGAAATCTGTGCAAAAAGGAAAACATATTCGGGGCGTACAAAAGAGTTATTGATACCACGAGAAGATTTTGGGCTGCAGGAACAAATGATAATTGATGTAGCATACTCCTCAGAATTCAAATCCAGGTACAAATATTTACTTGTGATGATAGACCGTTTCAGCAAACTTGTGAGTCTTGTACCTTTGAATAAATAAGATGAATTGAGTGTCGCACAAGCTATAAAATATCACTAGTTTTATAAGTTTCGGAAGCCTAAATCTATATTGTCAGACTGAGGCCGAGTATTTGAAGGAGTTATTTTAAGGAAACTAACTGAAAATTTTGGAATTAAACAAGAATTTACTTCTCTGTATCAACATCAAGCAAATAGATTAGCAGAGCGAGTCATTCGAACTGTACGAGATATGTTGGTTACATCTGAAGAGTAAGAAAGAAAATTAGCGTGAGAGAAGATGATTCCAAAAATAGAGTTTTGAATAAACGCAACATATCAGAGCTCAACTAAACGTTCACCATTTGAAATTGTGTTTGGGAGGAAAGTTATTTTACATAGATTACCACCATCAAGCAGTACTGATCATGAGAGAATAATTACGGAAACGATATTTGAATCAGGAAAGGCGACAGACAAACTTCGAAACTTAGAAGCAAGCAGAAGAGGTCATAGAGATTTTCAGATCAATTAAAAATTTTAAGTAAAGAAAGGACCTCACAACATAAAGAAGAATGGAAACAGATATGATGGTCCTTTTCAAATTCTTGAATTTTTAAGTCCACATCAAGTGTTGATTGATTTTCCAGGAAAACCAAAACCAAGAAGAATTGGATGGTTGAAGCGCATCCTAAATTCTAATGAAAAGGGATGTTAGACAAAACGTTGTTTTAATCATTATTTGATTATGTAATTGCTTGTCACATTTTTTGAATTATTTAATAAATTGTATTGCAGATGACTGATTTTCTTACTATATTTAAGTGTTAATTTTGGTTTATTTCATTATATTAAACACAGATTATTATAATTAAACCTTATCCCTTTTAAAAGGTGATTATACGAATTGACAGTAAGAAACTTTGCT